>JAXQHR010000062.1:0-216248 GCA_037040985.1 Penicillium glabrum | reverse complement strand
ACTTAAGCCACACGCCGGTTAGTTAGTAGTATGGTGGGTGACCACATGCGAATCCTGACTGTTGTATGTTTTTGTTGCATGTTTCTTTTTTGGTGAATGGTTATGAAAAAGATATTTAGGACTAGTTGAGAGAAATGGTGAAGGGTGAAAACAGGGTAAGAGCAGGGTGAGATTAACTACCCTAGGTGCTCTCCCATTCACATAATAACAAATTTTGGAAATTACTTTAAACCTGAGCTGCTTGTTGTTATTAGTGCTCTTGAGGTATAGAGATACCATCTAGAAGATAATAAGTATAGTATTACATTACTAACTTTGAAATAATAGAGTCTAGTAAGGAATAAGTATAGTAGATTAAAAGACTAGTATCTTCTGAATTTACTATGAAAAATAATCCTAGAGTAGAGAGCAGCTTGTTCAACAGCATGGATTAGCACCATGCCCCAAAAAATGGGATGCGTATTCGCTGTTCACTATATAGTAATATTATTCTATATTAAGACTGCTAATAGGCTGCATCGGTCCTTTTCAAAGATTCGCGAACGGCGTGTATTGACGTATCTTGCCATGGGAAATGGCCTCGTCCCTCGACTTGGGATCAAGGACTCGCCTGGAGAAGAAGGCCCTAGCACTGGCCCAGTCATCGGTCTTATGGGCCATCTGGACCACATCCCGCGATTGCAACATGAAGTCCATGATTTTGGGCGCCTGGCGGTCGCCGAACCAGTGGTCAGAAAAGCGGCTGTAATGGTTGAATTTCCGGAGCCAGCTGTTGTACGAGGGGTACGGGTAGTGCAATATCATCGCCTCTTCACCCGAGGGTGTGAATGTACGGCCAGCGTGGCCAGAGAACGAGTGGGGTCCTCTTGGCTCGACGCCAGGACCGAGGCGGACTGCACTTTTGCCATTGCCGTAGGCGGTAAAATTAGCATTTCGATCTACCCCGTTCACCCAAAAGTACACGCAGTCTCTAAATGGATCTGAGGTCTCGAAGCCGACTGGAAGCGCCTCGTGATTGATGAAAGTCACGAGGCCTACCTCAGGATTCTCAGCCCAGGCAAGTGACTCCACTAGAGGTCCATAGAGCAACTCATCCAGGTCGATATGGAGCAGCCACCTGTACCCACGTTCCATCAGATAAGCGATTGCATGCCTCATATTGGCCACTTGACGCCGAATGAGGCGGCTTTCTGGTGTCATATTAGGCTCGACTTGTGACCCTTCTAAGAGCGTGATCGGCTTGCCCTCACATAGGCGCTCGAATAACGGCCGCTCATCTGGGTCGTCCATGTATATAACTACATGCTGTACCCAGCGGAGATGATAGTCAAGCCAGGTTGGAAGCGTAGGGCCGGGATGAAGGACCGTTGTTGTTATCGCAATGGGCATATTAGCTCGTATCGTCTCTAAGTTGCCCAGTCCGTATTCTGGGGCAAGCAAATACGAATCATTTTGGATCAATGAGTTCCCATGGCACAGGTGGGGAACGGAGAGAAGACAGAGCATATTCAAGATTAGGAACCGTAAAAATGCATTGAAACGGTTGCCCATTGCATCACATACTTCAAAGGAAGGTGCGGACGTAGTTGGAGGTGTGAAGTGGGATAAGATGGCTTGTGGGTCAAGGAGAGTGAAAAGAATGTGTCAAGGATAAGACGGCAGTAATATTACAATTACCCCTTTTCAGGATTGGCTTAGTCAGCATCCACCCAATGGGTATGTAACTATGGTACACCTAGCAATATGTAGCTTGAGTTAAGCTTTATCTCGATTGTTTCAGTTTTGTGAACCTTTATGGCCTTTGTTTCCTTTCGAAACGAGTAAAATCAATGCACGTTGAATGTGGTTATCTAGCTAGCATGTACATCTTTTCTTTTCACATTCTTCACCGCGCCACGAAAATTTAAGGACTGGCCCTCATGCCCTATTAAAGATGTTCTCCGTAACCTTTTGATTCAGTACACAGAGCCCTTGCGAAGAACAGTTCAGCTGCCGGTCCTCTTCCATGATGAATGTCAGGGCCCCGGTCTCACCTGGTTACGCCTGAGACTGAAGCGTCCCCGTTCCTGAAATCCGACTACCAAAATGTTACGTTTATAGGGCGGTCCGTCAGCCACCCATGCAACTTCTTAGATAGCTCCTCGGTCTTGATCAATAAATTTTGGCAATAGCCGAACCTGCAAAAATGCTGTGATCACTCAAATTTCCGTTCACTATAAACTGTTGTCGGATTACACTTAGTATGCAAGCGAATCGAGCAAGATGCCGAAGATCAGGGTCAAACTGGTGCTGAATTCAGGTGCGTCAGGTCATGACGTTGAGCTTGAATTGAGCCGCTACTGCTCCTATATAGCGTTCTTCTGTAACTTGGAGAGACATGAGCAATTCATCGATTATGATGAATTATTTCTACCGCTGTTTACTTATTAGATCTACAAAACGTTCATTGGATTGAATTTCTCGGTCCAAGCCGCCTAGAATTTCACAGAATATTTCCAGGGGTGTGAATTATACACCTTCCATTTGGGGAATTGCTGGTTCTGTTTTTGGCAAATTTCCCTGCTCAGAGTGGGGCATAATGTGCGAGGCGGATAAGTGGGGATCCTTCACCACCGTCTACCTGTATGTCGCCCCAAGGCCTCATCCGAAAGCGTAGAGGGGTTCAAGTAGGCTGTCACCACACTATGAGGCTTTCTTCTACGGGACATCACCAATATTCTATATCATTTGCCTGTCAGCCCGCATTACAAAGAGACTCTTCGAATTATATTTGATAATCAGTAATAGCGGGTCTGGATACCAAGCAATCTTAGGTCAGATCAATTCGCCAATCAGATAAATGGAGCAACATTATAAAACTTTGTTGGATTCGGCTCGGCGAAGTGGGCCTGTCATCAAGCTGGACAATTGGGAGCGAGTGGGGCTAGATCGTGCACACAAGCTTCCATACCGAGGCTAACTAAATGACCGGACCGTTGGGGCGTTCAGCCACCAATATGGGACGAACTTTGGAATACTGTATATGGAACGAAATTACCGTCACTTGATGCGGCTTGGCCCGATTTTAGATTTTGAGAATACACAAAGATATTCTTTTGGTAGTGGTGGAAAAATGGGCTGTCATCGCGGTCCACTTTACCCACTCCTTGTTCTGGAAAGCCTCAAAATAAGTAATTTCGGTACTCTGCTTGGTTGAGTGACCCGTGAAGCTCGTATTTATCACCCGCAAATATCCCACGTGCTCGACTGGCAGGCCAAGTGACTTTGTTAGAAGCACTGTTGACTATCTACTTCATTTCCCAAAGTGCCGAATTTGCATCCGAAAGAGATTCTAACAAAATGGATCAATCCGTCTGAGTATCTTGAGAATATCTATATATACCTTGTAATATGCTTCCTTTCCTCCAGACGTAAAACAACCATCAAGATGAAGATCCTTTCGTGGGCTTTCCCAGTCCTCGGTCTTGCTACCCTAATTCAGGCCTCTTACATAAACTATACTACTGTAACCGGGTATTTCATGCAAGATGAGGCTTCCACCGATGCCGATACATTTATTTACGTGAGAAGATTCATTGATGACCGACTATATCCTCCCTTTCACTAACATGCTCCATTCAGTATGAAGAGAATTTCGGTCTCATTAATCGCACCTATGCCGCCGATTTCGACGATCCGGCATCGAAGGACATGACCCAATGGCAGAGATTCTATCGCGAGATAGTCCGCCTGAACCTGCAATCCCCCAGCAACGTTGAATTCAAAGTCTTTTTCTTCGGAAGGCACGGAGACGGATATCACAATGATGCGCAAACTTACTATGGTACCCCGGCATGGAATGTATGTGCAGATGATAAGCTCTTTTCTATGGCTTTTCTTCTTATTCTATTTTTGTATCGCAATCCAAGATTCTGACTTGATTATAACAGTGCTATTGGGCAGAGCTCGATGGCAACGGCACCATATCGTGGTATGACGCCGCTCTCTCGCCTACCGGCATTGCTCAGGCCCAAACTGCCCATGATTTCTGGCAATGGCTCATCAGCGACCAAAAGATACACACCCCTGACGCTTACTATACATCTCCGCTCACTCGGTGTCTGGAAACGGCGAATGTCACCTTTACTGGCCTTGATATGCCTGAAGACAGCTCAGAGTTCAAGCCTACCGTAAAGGAACTCTTCCGTGAAAATATCAGCATTCACACCTGTGATAACCGCCATAACAAGACATACATCCACGACATGTTTCCCTCGTGGATTATTGAAGACGGCTTTTCTGAGAATGATGAGCTGTGGAACGGCGTGACAGCCGAGACAGACGCGGCCGAGGCTGTTCGATCTAAGAAGGTTATGGATGAGGTGTTCCTGCAGCTGAAAATGGCTCAGGAGTCGAACCTTTTTGTTTCCGTCACAAGCCATTCTGGCGAAATCGGGTCGCTCTTGAGTGTCTTGGGACATCGCACATTCAGCCTGAATACCGGTGCGGTCATTCCGGTTCTTATAAAGGCTGAAACGCTTGATAAGAATGTTGCTACGGCTTGTAAGACCTGGTCAGTCAGTGCGCATTGTACCGCTCCACCGGCCACCTCACTAGCGAACTGCGTGTGCGCTGCATCCGCGGCAGAGGTCACGACGCCGTTGGTGAGCGTGACTTCTGTGCTGCCCACGGAGACTGGACCAATTTGCTATAATACTGCGCTGCCTACTGAGGCTACCCCGGCTGGCCGAGCTGGTCGAGCCTAAACTCAATTCCTTGCGTGATGCAACCAGTATTTAAGTACCCAGTTTGTCACATATTTTAACGTGTGGATTTTGTGGACCCTTTATGAGAATTTCCAGCACGGAAGGATCAGAAATGTCATAATTATGTGAACGCATCAACGTATTGGCTCGCGATTCAAATTATAATAATTCCAGATAGCCCTACGCCAATGTCGACAAAACCACTATAGACTACATCACCTTACGTCATTATTGATCGTGTATAAGATGCACATATCATTTTTTCCAGACTTAGAAGACTTATCAAACAGGCATTTGTCAAATCAAAGACTCATGGGCTCTATAGACTTTCAAAACCCATACGCGTCTTTCGTTTTTTTCTCGAACCTAAAACAAAAGTTCTCCAGTCTGATTCGAATTCTTTGACTTTATTGCCTTGTCTTTTCCATTATGGGGCATATCATGATAGCAATAAAGCCGAAAAAAAAATCTACTGGCAATGCTCTCCTAGCCGATGTAAATTTGATCATTACATGAGTTAGATATGCGATAATTAGTCAAATTTCGATCGTCGATAATGCCTCGAGCCTTTATCTATCTGATTTTTGGGCGCCAACAGTCCAGATTTGACCGCGGTTGATTGAAATATACACAATTTTCCCGCAAAATCGGAATAATTATATTGTTATAAGTTGGTGAATAATAGACTATTGGAGCCGAACCTGCTTATCTCAAAGCTAAACAGCTCAAATTATCCTCCCACTTCCAGTGCTGAGAGTAGATAAGCTGCAGGCCTGCAGAGTCCCGAGCCCCATCTTGGTCTTGGGCATCAATTGATGCCCTGAAAGGCACTGCCTGCTATTCAATGCCTTTCTGGGAATCATCGATACTTTCCTGCCTATGTCAGTTCGGAAAGTCAAATTTCTCGCTGAACTCTATATGAGGTTATTTGTCCTCCAAAACAAGTGACCCAACTGGCAAATTCGGGGCCTGCAGAACCGAGATAGGCGTGGTACTCATTTTGGCAGTGATCTTGGCCTTCAATGAGAAGCAAATTGCCAAGACGGCCAGACTTTGGACAATCGGCGACATCGAAGAGGCCCACGAATTTTATTTTTCATGCCAGATCGCTTAATGAGGGATGACGACTTGAGTGACGAAGGCAAATTCTATTGTGCCACTATATTGGGATCGTCAAGTGCAGGTGGTCAACCGTCAGACGGAGGCTTTCTGGTTCCAAGGTTAAGAAGATAGTGAAATCATTCAAGGGTCTTTCGAAACATTACACACGTCTATCTCAGTGCCAATACGGAGCATGCGGGTCGGCCCCTTCCCCCTCCCTCCCCCCACCCCGCCGCCCCAACCTCCCTTTCTCCTGCTCTACCAAAAAGCCAATTTAGAGTATGGACAAACCCGAACTTGTGGCAAACTTAGCTCTCGGCAATCCTCGATTTGTTCATTGCCGAGGCTGGATTTCTTTAGGTGGGCAAAGCGTCCCATTGGTTTTTAAATTCCTCGCAGTCTTCGGAATGAGTATCGCTCGGGAAAATGGCGCATTAACTAGACATTCTGGTAGTTAGGGTTGCTACACTAAACACAATCAAAGCCACTGGGAAGCTCACTAAGAGTGGAACCCTTGGAAAACTTATTGTCTAGACTTCCCGTGAATGATTCGAATACCCGTAACCGCGTGGGTCTGTGATCAAAATCCCGCGTGGGGCTTTTTACGATTCTCAGTTTCTGTCGCACATGCGGAAGGTACTGGTCAGCCATCTCAGCCAATCGGAACGCGAGGATTTGAGGATTTGATATCCTGTACAATTGCAAGAAAACGGGGTGTGATACTGAAACTGCACTAACTTTGCGCAAGAGGACCGGCGTTGACGCTATCGCGACGTTATGCAGGAGTCTTGCAGGAGTCTTGCAGGTGTCAGCCTTACTAACTCAGCTCCGGCACGTATTGTGGACCTTCAGACAATCTCTTATTGGTGTGATAGGAAAGGATTCCATCTAGACACTCGAGCATTCCTAACCCGTCTCTTGGCTTTTAGATACATCCCGCGACTACTTAGCAATTCATTGCTACGATATGTCCATTCTGTCTTGGCTCGTCTGAGTCAGATATTACTCAGGATGCTATAGCTCAACAGCTGAATGAATTTGAAGTATATCATTTAGACGACGATAAACAAAAAGCCATATAAGGAGACAACAACCAACTCTTCTTTGCCTTTCATTTTAGATTCTTTCATTCTCGATATAGACTAGTTCAATTGCTGTCATGCCTCCTCTAATACCTTACCATGTTTCTGCTGGGAGTAATCCTATTGTCAAGTACGCGCGTTCTACCCCAAGTCCGCTGGAGGGACTCCACAGCTAAACACATATTACTCTTAGATTCGGAGGCGCTCTTATCACAGAATTCCTGGAGCCGCCTCCGGGTCGATGCTTTTGTTTCCGTCAAAAATACTGCCTCAAACCCCCTATAAATGAGGAAGACCCCGACTATGACAAAATCAATGAAGCTTTGAATCATCCGTCCGGCCCTCCTGTTCATTTCCACCCATTTCAGAACGAGTACTTCCGCGTGGAACAGGGTCGCATGTGTGTCGAGATGAACGGCGTTCTGCGTACTCTTACACCAGAAGACGGTGAGGTTATGGCCCGCGCTGGGTCTATCCATCGCTTCTACATCGCCCCGGACAGCACCGAAGACATGATCATCATCTTGAGTGCATCTGATCCGGGTCTGGATTACCAGCTGGATCGGGTTTTCTTCGAGAACTGGTATGGCTTGTGGCATGATTACCTCGTGCACGAAGGCAAGATGGATTTCATTCAGCTGCTTTGTGTACGTGTGCCGTTTTAACCACTTCCTCTTCCACCTCACCTACATCCCTTCCACTGTGTGCAAGAAAGGGTCTATAACTGAACTCATATCACTCCTGCCACAGACATACGATGCGGGAGATGCCTATCTCCTACCACCCGCGTGGTTACCCAATCGCGTACGAAAGTTTATTGGCTACTGGGGCGGAGTCATTGTAGGTCGTTGGATTGGGAGACTTCTCGGCTATAAGCCCTTCTTCAAGGAGTATACGACCGACTGGGCTTACGCTGTGCACAAGATGGAAGCTTCTTCCTTCACCCGTCAGGTAGTTGGCCGCTCGTTTACGTCGGCCATGAGCTGGGCACATCTCCAGATGTGCGCTGCTCAGTGGCAAAATGGGGGCGGAACTGAGGGTTTTGTTTCTCTGGATGTCAAAGTACCCATCACTAACGGACATAAGTGAATATTGGCTAGCTATATTTCCCTATTAAATTGCGATAGACGGGCAAACAGATTACAAATGATATGATTCGATTCACCGTACACTCAGTCCTCGTAAAATTATCCCTTTGAGCTCTCTCTTGGTCAATGGCGTCAAAGCATACTCCTCGCACGTGTACGCAACGGAGCCCCAAATGTTTTCATGGGCTATCTGTAATGCACGAGTCAATAGATGTACTTCCCTTGATGTAACATAGACGGGATCTAAAATCTCATCTTTGACCCAGACCAATGCTACGAGGGCGGGTAATTATCTTCTACCGAGGGGTACAGTTTTAGCCTTGCGACAATAATGATTGATTGAAGCGTGTGCGGCTCCTGTGTTTCCTATTGGTTCCTCCCTCCCCGATTTCCTATTGGCCAGGAACCGGAGATAGCCACTGCCGCACATCCACTTAATCCACCTTTGGTATCGACGAACCGACAAACTGTATCATTCCCTCAATACTACCTCCCGCGATGCGAAACCTCCACCCACAGCCGCACTTGGGCTAGATCTCCCTTCATCATGCTTTACAATTTTACTCCTCCACGATCAGGTCCCCTTGTTAAGCGAAGAAAAGTACGACGAGCATGCGATTTCTGTCGCGAGCATCGTGTTCGTTGCGATGGCAAGTTGCCGTGTTCACAGTGTGTAACGAACAAAGTCAAGTGCGTCAAGCCTAAACCCTCTCATCTTCTATCGTCGCCTTGCTCCGCTAGAGCCCAGCATATCCGCCCATCAGTCCCCTCCTGTAGTCCACTTCCCCAGTCAGTGAGCTCGTCCGCGCCGGTCGATCCACCAAGGAACCCGACTCATGTAGTCGCTCGCCACCCGGACTGTCTCACTGGCTTTATCTCACGGATCAACACTTTTTGTTCCGTAGTGTCTCAGATATCAGCACAATCATCTCCAGGTCCCAGTGAATCTTTCTCTTCGGAGACCTCTTATTCGACTCCGGACTTAATTCAAGATGCAGAGCAAAGCCTTGCGCAGTCGAGCTTGTCCGACTTACGAGACCTCCAAGAAAGGCTTCTGGGGATCTTTTGGGCCCGCTACCGGTGCTTAGTACCAATTGTGACTCAAGAAACCGTGCTAGATCTTGAGCCAGACCGAAAGCAGGAGCCTTTGCGAAACGCTCTAATGGCGTACTGCTTGCAATCAGTCTATCATGCCGGACTACACCATCGTCTGCTGGGCATCAGTACAGAGTTAATTGAGGCTCAAGGATCTTTTTCCGACAAACAGCAAAGCCCCATTGTAGCTTTGTTTGCTTCCTACTTCCAGAAAGCCTTGGCGACAAATAGTCAATATCTCCTATATGCGGAACCATCTGTGTCGGACGTGCAACGCCATATCCTAATGATTTTGTTTCTGCTGAATTCTGGAGAGGTCTTGGCCGCATATAACATCACGGGAGCGGCTGTTCGACTGGCGCAGTCGCTCGACCTGCAGAAGCCACCGGCATCTCACGTTATTGCGAAAGAGGCGGAGATCCGTGGTCGCGTGTGGTGGATGTTAGTTCACCTCGACTTTCGATGCTCGAGATACCTGGGTAAACCCATGGTTGTCTCCCTTAGAGACACTACACTTACCATGCCGAATTATAATCCATCCACTGACCCTGCCTTCTCGGAGCTGGTCTTTCACTCAGCGGCTATCACGCTAACGGTGGTTACCAAAAGAATTGCCGAATCTTTGGCGGCTCACCACGATACAGTTAGTGCGAACGATTCCATCACACGAACTGAACAGTCTGCGGAGCATCTCACTCACGAAATCAGTCGATTATATGAATGGAGAGACCATATCGTGAAGGTAGAGCCATTCAAAAACTTGGTGCTTGGCGGTAGCGCCAATCAACTTCTGACGCACGCAGCCGGAGAAGGATTGAAACCTGATGACGACGCATGGATGTATCATCAATCACCCACTCGCGTCTTGCAGCAAACACTTCTCGAACTCCAATTCCATGATCTTGTTATTTGGTTTCACCGCCCATTCATACAGTTTCCCAGTCGTGGTCTGGTCCCTCAACGCAGCCCAAGAGCGGACGTCCATGCGACAACAGCTCTTCAACACGCTTTGAAGGTCATAGAGACTGTCCACCGGCGGATGCTCAATCATGATGCTCTTTATGGATGCTCAGATGCCTATCAATACGTCTGGAACGCAGTCCTGACTCTCGTAGGCTTTTTATTGGCCTATCCTTTGTGCTACTGGTTCCCCGTTGCCCGACAGCATGTCGAGCTATCCTTTCAGGTTTTCGACACAGCAAAGACCTCAAACCCTATTGCGTCTCGGGCTGTCCACTTGACTCGTTATCTCCTAGGCCGAGTCGATGTTCTCATGGAAGTACTCAATGCGCAAACTTCTGCATCCCATCCGCATGCCATTTCGCCTGCTGGTGAGCAAGTCACGGAACATTGGGATCGAGTGGACTTGGAACAGTCCTCCGGTCCTTTCTTGCTTAGTCCGGAGACAGATGCTTTATGGTCCTGGGCTGACACGGTAGACCCCAAAGCTTGGTCGGGTTACTGTCATGGAATTGATGATATGCTAATAGATCTCCCTGAGATTCCCCCGGGAATGGATCATTTCCCTCGGTAACGACAAGAATGTCTTTGCATCGCGTGTTTTGTCATGTGTCTTTGATTCCATGTATATAATTCTGTGCATATAAGAATTTCACGGCGCGTTTAGATCCTATCCTTCGCACTATATTGGAAGCGTCCTCAAACAAATTGTCCTATCTTCAACTTATCCGAAGAAGCAAACTCAGACTGGCGAGTTTCCAGCTCTTCCAAATCCCAGTTGACAGATAGATGCCGGCCACTGAGATACTCGGGACGCTTAGCCGCCAGGTACACCGTCACGGCTCCAGTCAATTCGGCTATACGAGCGGTGAAGGGTTAGCAATGACATTCTCCCGAGGGATTGAGACGCTTTGTGACATACCGGTGTCTTTGGCAAATGGTTTAAACGAATCCAACGTCATACTTGTTAGGACAATGCCGGGGGACAGACTATACGCCGTCACGTGGGGGTTCTCGGCGTCGACAAACTCTGTCAGCTTGGCCACGCCCATTTTGCTAATGAAGTAACTGCTCAGCGTCGGAGGCGTCAACGCCAGTGAGCTGATCAGGTTCACCACCGTGGGCTTGATCTCCTGCGTCTGGGCGGTCAAACGCAAGAAGGCCGCAGTGACATGATAAGTACCGCGCACGTTGATCTCAAAGTCTCTCCACCAGGTGGCTGAGTCGGACTCCACAATGGGGGCACCAGGTGCAAAAACTCCCGCGTTGTTGACTAGGGTGTGGGCCGTTCCGAACTTGTCTTTGATGGCGTCGAAGGTGCGGGCCACGGCCATCTCATCCGCGATATCGGTGGGAAGCGTGAGGATCTCGACCGAGGGGAACTCCGCTTGGACGATCTTTTTGGTTTCCTCTGCAGACGACTCGGACAATGTGATGAGAACTAGTCCCTTCACGCCGGACTGGGCGTGGCTTCGTGTAATTGCCTACAACAGAACTTTATTAGAATATGAATTGGTCATTCATTGTAAGATAGCTTACTCTGCCAATTCCACTTCCTGCGCCGGTGATAATAGACACTTTGCCCGCCTGAGAGAATTCCGGCTTAGACGGCTCAATGGCTGGATAGACATCTCGGTAGTAGGTTTTGGTGATCGAACCCGCTCGGGTAAATTGATCAGGGTCAATAGGAGAGTCAGACATGCTGTGGTATGAATTGAACTGATACCTGGACAATAAAAGTGGAAGGTATATATAGGGTTTGACCCCTCAGTCTCACGTTATCTTCTAATTATCTAATTATTATGAATCTCTTGGTTCCCCCTCACTAGATTAGTTTCGTCCGTTTGCCCCACTTGCCCCACTTGGTGAGATCGCTCCACATTATCTAGCCAAAAGGAGTAATGGTTACTCCTTTGGGTAATCCCTTCCATACCATACCATGCCGGGCGACAGGGGAGGCACAGGGAAAGATGTTTGAATTCATATACTGGTTTAAACCCGATTCCAAGATGCTCCATGGCCAGCTCCCCCGATATCAGTTTTGAACAGCAGCTATGGGTAATCCAACGGAACCAATGGAGCCCCAATATCAAGACATGATCGAGAAAGGTCACCATGAGGCTGAGGAAATCGATCAATTACTGGACGGCTTCCTAGCTCGTCAGACCAGCGCGTCAGAGGTCAGCGGAAGCATCGTTTTTGAGGACCTGTCTGTAATAGGAGCCGGTGTTGGGGTTTGTTCACCCTACCTTTGAAATACTCTTGCTCAGGACACTCACAGTCAACGTTTCCATACAGCATCAAATCGTCAACGATGTCCCTGAGGCGTGTATTCAACTCTTGAAGCTTGCTAGTCCAGCTAGCTGGTGGTCCAGCAAGCCTGCTCCATCTCGGGTCTTGCTCCACAGGTTAACCGGCTCGATTCGCGAGGGAGAGATGCTGATGGTTGTGGGGCGACCCGGCAGTGGTTGTACAACTTTCCTCAAAGCCCTAGCCAATATGCGGGAAGAGTACCTCTCTATGGAGGGTAACGTCTGGTATGGTTCGCTCGATGCAGCGGCAGCGAAGAAGAACAGGCCCGATCAAATTGCTTTTACTGGTATGGTGGCACGCGCTCTCATTGCAATCTCAATTAACTGATACTCAATGCGTTGGATAGGGGAAAACGATGTTCACTTTCCCACATTGTCAGTAAATACCACGCTTCGGTGCGTTCATGTCCTGTTCATGGTTTTCTTCTTCTTGTGTTTGCCACTAGACGCTGTTACTCACATTACATAGCTTTGCCCTTAATGCCCGGCGCGGCATATCGCAACCAGATCGCGCATTAAACCTTGAGCAAGACCTGCAAACTGTGCTGCAACTCATGGGTCTCACCCACGCCGCCGATTTACGTATTGGAAACAATCATATTCGCGGAGTCAGTGGTGGACAGCGTCGCCGAGTATCTCTCGCTGAGGCGTTTTGCACCCGTGCAAGGTCGGTCTGTCCCTAAATCCAGTATCGCTGGGCTGAGCTGACTCTTTTCAAGTTTGTTCTGCTTTGATAATCCTACACGAGGTCTGGATTCTTCCACAGCAATCCGCTTCCTTACTGTTCTCCGGAAATATACAACGCGCAGTGGATGTGCGACAGCGATGTCTTTGTATCAGGCGAGCGACGTGGCTGTTTCACTATTCGACAAGATACTGGTATTGAATGAAGGCCATGTAGCATACTTTGGCCCGGCTTCTTCTGCCAAGGAGTACTTCGAATCGCTTGGATTTTACTGCTCGCCACGAACTTCCATATCAGACTTCCTTGCATCCATGTCAGGGACTCCGGATGGTCGAATCCCAAGTGAAAATCTTCATCGGCCGGTTCCTCTTCAACCGGCTGATTTTGAAGCCCGGTTCTGGGAGAGTACTTTTCATCAGCAGGAAATGGAGCAAGCCAAGGCCCCCAAACCCACACCATTGACTATAAAAGCCTCTGGATACGCTCTTCCGGTTTATCGTCAGGTCTACGAGTGCACCATTCGTCATTATCGCATCTTTATGACTGACAGAGCTGCTTGGATTGCCGAGGCTGCAGGAACTATTGTGCAGGCACTTCTTCTTGGAACTCTGTTTCGAAACCAACGCAACGAAACTGAAGGGCTGTACACACGTTGCTCAGCCTTATTCTTCTGTGTGCTCATAATGGGTTTACAGTCATCTGCGGAATTTGGAAATACGTTCGTTCAACGCCCAATTTTGTTGAAACAAAAGGCCCTAAGATTTTACCGACCCGGAGCGTACGCGCTGGGGCAGATTCTGGCCGATGTCCCATGGAAGCTGATTTTCATCCTCTACTCCCTTCCAATCTACTGGATGATTGACTTTCAGCGCACGGCCGGCCACTTCTTCACGTGGCTCGTCTGCCTTTACATAGGCTTGATGGCCCTTTCCGTGATGTTTCGGGCCATTGCGGTGTTTACAACTTCCATAACTCGAGCAATCCTGCCCGTCGGTCTGCTTCTCAATGTCCTCATCATCTACACTGGATTCTATATCACTCCAACTAGCATGAAGGTTTGGCTGGGATGGATTCGGTACCTCGACGTATGTTTTCCGAGCAAGAGCAAAAGTCCTGGGTGATCGAAAACTAACAATTCCGTTTTATCGCAGCCAATGTACTATATCTTCGAGTCCATCGCTCTAAATGAGATCGGGGGCAGCACTTACCAATGCAGTGCCAAAGATACCGTACCCTTTGGACTGTCCTACAATGACACCAGCTATCAGACGTGTGCGTTGTCGGGATCCTTGCCCGGGCACCTAGACCTTTCCGGCAAGCTCTACCTTATAGCTGAATATGGTTTCCACTCTCTTCACAAATGGCGGAATGTCGGTATCAACGCCGCCTTCTTCATCTTCTTTTCGGTTTTAGTCACGTATGTCTCACTGCCATTCTCTTCCTGTTTTTGTCCATCCTGTCACTGACGTAACCGCCATGGTGCTTTCAACAGAATCGGTATGGAGAGATTCCGTCACGCAGCGGCACACATGTCGACTATCTATTATCGAAAGCTACCGTGGACGAGCACCTCAGCTCCCGCTCTGACGGATATTGAAAAACCACCAGCGACCAAGGAAATCGGCAATTCTGAGGAAACTTCAAATAGCGAGTCAGCCGCTAAGTATCTCGAGCCCAGTAACCATGTCTTTGCATGGCAGGACTTGACTCTTGAACTGGGCAGTGGAAGACGCTTGCTTGAGAATGTGTCAGGTAAAGTCGTTGGCTTCATTCGATCATTCGGATAATTCACTGATGAGTGGATACAGGGTGGCTTCAGCCAGGCTCAATGACTGCGTTGATGGGTATGTCTGGTGCGGGAAAGGTATGCACATCTAACACATCTGGTTTTGAGACAAGGGCGCTGGAACTGACCTGGACGCATGCTAGACGACCCTTCTTGACACTCTTGCGCAGAGGATCCAAATTGGCGTGTTGTCCGGAGGGCTTTATCTCGATGGAGGTCCACTCCCGGCATCAATTAGTCGTCGGACTGGCTTCGTCCACCAGAATGATATCCATCTCGAGTCGTCCACAGTACGAGAAGCTCTCCAGCTCAGTGCGAGACTCCGCCGCCCGGCAGCGATTTCTCTCGAAAATAAGATGGCGCATGTTGAAATGGTCATCAGGCTTCTGGACATGGAAGATATTGCCGATGCTGTCATCGGTGTTCCGGGCGCTGGACTAGATCTGGAGAGGCGTAAGCGTGTCAGTATCGGAGTCGAGCTGGCGGCCAAGCCGGATATCCTTCTGTTCCTTGATGAGCCCACCTCGGGTTTAGATGGAAATTCGGCCCTTTCAATCGTCCAACTCATGCGTAAGCTATCAGATGCCGGGCAAACGATTCTTTGCACGATCCACCAGCCATCTTTCCAGATGATTGAACAGTTTGACTCCTTGCTACTTTTGATTCCTGGTGGGAAGACAATGTACTTTGGACCCCTTGGGCCTCGGTGCAAAACAATTCTCGACTACTTTGCTCGCTATACACGCCGCTGTAATGATGCCGAGAATCCAGCCGACTATCTGCTAGACGTCAGCGCTGAGCCCCAAGAAGATTGGTTTCAGGTATGTCCTTTCCGTCATTTCAAGGTTCCAGTCCTTACCTTCCGCAATAGATATGGCAAGACTCGCCCGAGTTCAGGTCCACACAGGAGCAACTTCAACGTCTGCTTAACGAGAAAGACGTGACAATCTCTGCGAGATCTGATCGAGCTCATGCCGCATCTTATCTGGAGCAGCTTCAGGTGGTTACTCAACGTGCGTTCACCAACTACTGGCGCGACTCGGACTATGTGCTAGGGAAGATCCAGCTGAACATCTGGATGGGCCTTATGAACGGATTGACATTCCTGCAACTATCTAACGACTTGACGGACTCTCGCGGCCGCATGTTCTCCATCTTCGTGGGTGTCATCACCGGACCCGTCCTCAGTCTCCAGATCGAGCCCAGGTTCATCATACTGCGGGACCAATTCCTAGCCCGAGAGAATGAGTCACGCGTCTACCATTGGAGCGTGTTCACGATTAGTGCCTTGGTAGTAGAGATTCCATTCACCCTACTTGGAGGCTTGGTCTACTGGCTACTATGGTATTATATGGTGGGATATTTCACCATCTCGACGCGCGCGGGTTATGCATTCCTTATGTACGAGCTCTACTCTCTCTTTGTGGCCAGTCTGGCCCAGTTTACGGCTGCCATATTCCCTACCACCCTGGCTGCACAGGTCGCCACCGGCTTCGTGTGGCTAGTGGTCAACACCTTCAATGGCCCTCTCTCGCCGCCGCCCCTAACCCCGCGCGGTTGGCGCTGGTTCTATAACATCTCCCCGCTGTATTATTTCATCGAAGGCATCGGTACCAATGCCATGCACGCGCTAGATATTACCTGTCAAAACTCGGAGCTAAGCGTCTTCAATGCCCCGCCGTCGGAGACCTGCGGCTCCTATGCTGCCGCGTTCTTCAGTCAATCCAATTCGACAGGGTACCTGGTGGATGCCAGCGCGACGGGGCAATGCGAATATTGCAGCTACGCCAATGGCGATCAATATGTGAGTTCTCTTCTCTTGTTTTACTTTTGGTTTGTTCATTACTTCCGGAAATTCACTATTGAGATTAGACCTCGCTAACAACCTAACCCCCGTTAGGTAAAACAATACGACTTCCGCTATTCACAAAGAGGCAACAATATAGGAATCTTCATTGGTTTTATCTTATTCAATTACACGATGGCAGTCGTGGGGACGTACTTGATCTTCATCTTCAAATGGCGGAAGCGGTCAGCGTGATGAAGCATCCTGTCACGTATCGAATTTATACAGCCACACCCATCAGCCCAGGGATCCGCACAGCCTTGGAAATACTTGACACCATACCTTGGCAGCTGGGATCGTGTCATTTTGATTGACATTCCAATTATGCCTCCCTTTTTCATATCGGACTCCTAATTTATTGCATGAGAGAGGGGAGGATGACAAAAGGCCGCTTACGACCCACCGAGACCCGCGAGCACCACGTTGAGAACGGCCAATACTATAGCGATTACCATTGTACAGTTATCCAGACCAAACTGTTTCGAGATGAATATCCTGGAGACCTCTTTAAACCCCCACAATGATCACTGCAAGACCTGTCGCTGTGCCGTTGATGATCAGCAGCAGAAGCCCACGGTTCTCGACCTAGACGAGTAATTGAAGTTAGAGGAATAATCTATGCAAAAATTCTCTTTTTTCCCTCAATCATTGTAACCAGCACTTGCGTCCTCTATTCGTGGCTGAAGAAACTTGGTCATGATATGCAAGAGTAGTGGACTACTGACAAGCTCAACTTGAAGAGTCCCATAAGAAGTAATATATATGCTCAAGATATAACCAAAGGATTTCACACTTTTTTTGAATAGAAGTTCCCAAAATACATCTCGAGGAGCCCAGTCTCCAAGCAAGCACTTGGGACGCAGTGTACTTTTCACGCACGAAACGTAGCAATTTCGATGCACCCCTGATCTAGCAGGGATGTATTGATTAATATGTCTCTTGTCTGGCGACAGGCTACTCAAAAGCCCCATAATTTGATGGACTCCCGAACTTCCTGAGCCTTAGTCCTTCCGAAGGCGCATAGTTCCCGTGTCCAATAAGCGAAGGATCGAATTAATTAGTTCAGGCCCGCGATTCCGGCCGAGACTTGTCGGTACGTTGTTTTTTATGGCTTTTAACTGTTTGATATAATTATTTGTATAATATCGCCCATGGGATTCGTTTATTCCCCAGATGAAGGGGTTTCTTCAGCAAGCATAGCATCAGGCATTTTCCCCCGTAGAAATTCGATATATATATCGAAATCCATTTTCATTCCCTTCCAATTGATAAAAAAACGGGGCCTAGTGCGGACGCTAATTGCTGGTCGCTCCAAGTCTCGGCACAACATTTCCATTCCCCGGACTTACGGTCAAGTTAGATCAGGGGATCTCACAATTCCCTTTTTGATCTGAACTACTTGTTGGCAATTTGTGAAATGAGAATATCAAGTACCCCACTCGCCGCGTGTCTCCAAATCCCTTTATATTGCGAACCCTTTAGTCTCCAGTTGATAGCCCAGATACAAAAACATTTTATAACCCCCGTCAGATCAGTACTGGCTATATAGTTCTATTATCTGACTTTAGCTTTAAGCAACACCAATGCCTTCTCTGTTATAGAATATTCTGCTGTTATTGCCCGCCTAGTCAGTTGTCATGCCATTAGTCAAAACCTTAGCTTGGACTATCGCATTGACGTTCATTCCCACGTCGTGCCGGAGATTTGAAAAGAGGCAATGATCTCAGCAGGCTACCCAGTGAAGAATGGCAGGTTGTATGCAGATGGCTTTCCAGTCCCCGATTGAAATTTGGAATCTGGAATCGCACATCAGCACCATGAACACCCTTGGAGTCAATTTCTCGGCTTCAAGTGTTAGCGCTCCTGGCGTGTTCTTTTTAAAAGAGGCGCACAAGGCCAAGAAATTGGCTCGAAGCCACTACCTTTTGCTTCATAGTTACACAAAATTTCACCCTACTCGACTTGGAGCCCTCTATCTTCTACCTTTCCCTTTCAGTTGACGAAGCTCTTGACCTATAATTCGACGTATTCTACGCCCAACGGGCTCTTAAACCGCTTATCTAAAAATAAAGCCCTTATTGGGCCTCCTTTAGTATTAAAACGGCGTGCTTTTTGTCGAAAATAGGGCCGGATTCGTGGCGAAAACGTAATTTAAGACTGGATCTTTTTGGACGAGTATTCCGTTTAACGAACTTGAAACACTAGCCTAAAATGGTGCTAGAGATTTATCCCTAAAGTATATCGACGGGGCCTAGTGAACGCTAAGGTCCACGTTAAGGATACATCCTAAATAGTTTAGGGTGTTTATTAAGCGGGATTATAGAGAGGGTCGTCAAGGAGGTCATACTACATTCGTATGTAGATACGCTTAAAGAAGGTCTTCTTCTAATCTGTAAGCCTAGATAAGTCTTTTAGTAAGTTAACGTAAGTATTTATAACGTATACGTAACGAAACACTACAGTAGTTTAAAAAGTATAGGATTCATATGAAAGAGTAGCCCGCACACTATTCTAATTTAAACCCTATCAATCTCGTGTGGTTATGGTTGAAGCTCAAGCTATTCTAGCTCCATCCAGGGCTTATTTAGATAGGCCGATCGGAGACAGACTGGGCCAACTTTAAAGCCTGTATAACGGAGGCTTGGTGGGCAATCCCGTAAGATTAAATTAATGGTTTAATCATAAGCATGCCGAGATAGTTAGCGGCAGTTATGAGAGCTAGGGGGTATTATATGGGGTACTATACGTTAAAATTTAACAGAAATATTGTGTGCGATTCTAGGTTTGCAGCCCGAGGGGAAGCTCTGAAATTAACTGATTAGTGTTCAGGGGGTGCTGACGGCGTGGCAATTCAGACCCTTGCCCGAGGCGTCATTTGTAGATACATTTCTCTCTTCTCTCTCTCTCGATAGTCAATCCATCCAACCGGCCGTGCTTTTATCTTTCTCTCCTTTGAATATCTTCTTCGTTCTGTACCGAGGACCGTCTGCTCAGTTTGTTGAAGGAGTTGTGCGATTTCTTTTTGCCCCCTAAAAATTGCAATCTGCGTTGCCGTCCATCCTTTATTTCCCGATATGAGAGATTCATCCGCACCAGCCTGCAGTAACATTCGAACAATCTCATAATGGCCACATTCTGCCGCTGCCGCGAGCGCCGTATATCCCTCATAATATGACCCTGGTGCATTCACATCTGCTCCCGCATCTAATAATCGACGGACGACCCGGTGATGGCCTCCAAAAGCCGCAGCTTGGAGTGCCGTGAAGCCTTTATGCCTTACGGCAGGGGCGTTTATAGGAGCATTTTGTCGGATGAGGATTTCCACGATATCAGAGTGGCCTCCTGCTGCTGCTGCTTGAAGCGCGGTGCGACCACCAGTTTTACCAGCGGGTGCATTGAGATCTGCGCCTTGCTTGAGCAGCCATTGAAAGAGTTCGGTATGACCTCCCTCGGCGGCGGCCTGTAGAGCTGTTCGGCCCGAATACCTGTGGGGCAGACGGTTAATCTCCGCACCTGCGGAGACTAAGCGACGGACGATATTGAGGTGGCCCGCTCCAGAGGCTAGGACTACCGCTGTTCTCCCGCCATTGTTTCCCCCGGGGGCGTTGGCGTCTGCCCCAGCCGCTAGTAGTGTCTCAACCACGGCGAGGTGTCCTTTTTGAGAGGCAGCCTGGAGGGCAGTTTGTCCATAGTAGCCTTTGGCGGGCTCATTAGGGTCCACTGAGGGTTGGTCTAAGAGCCTCGTTACTTGAGACAGATCCCCTTGGGCGGCGGCGAGCTGAATAGGAGACCATGTGTTCTCGTCTTCGTCCTGTTCCTCTATTTGAGGTTGTGTAGCTGATACAAACAGACTTCCGTGCATATTTTCGAGGAGAGAATTGTGCTGCTGTTCTATCATGTCACTTGGTGAACGTATTATTTTAATCTGGGGGACATGCTTATCCGGTTAAACCGGAATTGATATATAGTAGGAAGCGGAACGAGCCAATCACAGTCTGGATGAAGTGTCCCGCCCCCAGGTACTGAGAAATGATTTATAAACCCGACGAGGCTATGTTCTATGTGAGTCTCGAGTGAGATGTCATCCCTTTCCATATATTATTGCCGAAAGCGCTCCAATCACAGTTCAACGGCAAGATTGTGGGGCCCGCTCAGACTCAGCCAGCCACATCGTGGAATCTTCTTGCCGCCAGCCCTGGAGGGTCTCACACCAAAGGTTGCAATTTGAATATAGACTGAGTGCCTTATCAGAATAACTTGGCTCCATATTCTGGCTCTATATTCAGTGCGTGTAGCGTAGACAGCGAAAGAGGGCGTTCCCAGTCATCTGTGGGGGTGCGGCCGACGGAGTTCCGGATACGCGATTGCCTAGACGTGTCAGATAAGCAATAAGCGTGCGCACTGGCGCTAGTGAGGCGACTATTTGCTGGCGAATATATATTGGCCGCTCAGACCTGCCTGTCATGCGTTCTATATTAAGATATTGAATCCACCTATCTAGAAGGAACGGAAATTCCGGTCTGGGCATGACCAACTGCCCCTACATATACGGGTACCACGTATGAATAATGAGTATCCTTGGGCACGCTTTTCTATTGAACTTTTGTTGACCGCGACACATCCTGACTTCTGTCACAAATCATTCCAAGAATTGGTCTGACTTTTTTCTTCGTTGGCGCTGTGAATACGTAGTATGTACGGAGTATTTCGGCAGATATTGCGTGGAGAAAAACCCGACAACTTAGGATATACTGTCATATTTTGATGGCAACAGCTCACCTTTCCGTAGTATCTTTTGCTTCTGATTCTCCTTTCCCCCAGGTTAGCTCCAATGGCGTTTCTTCCGTCTCTGATGAGCCTCCTTCAAACTTTATTTTAGGTTTGCTCGAGTCCCAATGAAGACGTGAGGCAGCACACCCGTATAAATTCTTTAGAGATGTCTATGACTATATCACTTGTACCTGGATGCTCGTATCCCCTCTATTGTGAGCCTTTCACGGGCTGGAAAATACGGAAAGAATACAGCTTGGGCCCATCAAGCCTGAATTCAGAATCAAAGACACGCCCTCGGTGAATAAATACGATATACGAAATCCGTCTAGGCCCAATATTTGAAGTATATAAGTGCAAGAACCAAGCAGGTTAGAACAAGGGTACCTTGTTGGCCAAACCCCGCTATAGTGTCTCGAGTATTCCAATATTCTGCTACTCGAATGCTGCAGGCAGACCTTTCACAGTAAACGTGGCCCCTACCATTCTATTCCATTCTTTCCCCATTTATTCCTCCAAGAAATCATGAAAAACAGTCGAATCTCACCTCTACTTATCATACGCTTCTGTAACAGTCTCACAATTGACAGGATTACACTCAATGTCCGGCAGGGTATAGTCGCTGTGAGACTGGCATTGCGCCGACCCCACAGACGTATAGGACTGCACATTATCGCCCGAGCCTCTGCAATCACTCGAGCTATACACACTGCACACAGCATCGGTGAAATCCCAAGACCTGGGTGGTAGTAGCGGCCCATCGGCACAACTTATAAAAAATAGATCGTCGCTACCTACAATAAGTACTTGCATTTGTATCGGTGGGAATATATCCACGCAGGCTTAGGCACCCCGTAGACCTGCCTTCTAAGAAGTGGTTATCGGCCTTGTATTTCGTTCCAGCAAAGACTATAATGCTCCATCGGTCGCCTGTTACTGAGGCAATTGCTTTTTTTTGTTGATGCATTCTTGCCTGTGGTTTTGGTAGTAGTGTTGGAACGGGTACTCGAGGACTTGCTGGTGAATGAAGATGAGTGCTTGAAGCTATCTTCGTGGTAACCGATTTTGCTGTGTCGGACTTGGTATCCGCAGAGCTCTTTGACACTGTATTGCTACCCGTTTGGTGTCCTTCCATGTCTAGCTGGTTTGAGAAGACAGCGGATGTCAGTGTCCACAGTATTGTAGCATGCCGCCATTCAAATTGCACTTGAGGGAGGAATCAGCATGCATCAACACAGTACAGGCAATAGGAATCATATGACAAGTATGAGCTGCGCATAAGTTGACAGAAGTAAAGTCAAATATGTTGTCCGGGCGTGGGGTGCCAGTCATATGAGTACATAATTAGAACTGCAACCGGCATTGAGGGTGAATGAGAGCTAAGACAGATGAAAGTTCCAAGTTTTATATCATCACGGCTAGTCCAAATAGAAGCCTCATTGTTGTAAGTCTCAATATCCGCGGTAGTAATGCTGTAGACCTCAGCAAGACGCGCGCAGTGTCTTCATACTGGATTGTGTCATTGTAGCAAAGACCATCGCTACTCTGTTGAGGCGGAATATTGAATGTACTAGTAGAGCAGCAAATGGCATCTCTGTCCAGGAAAGGTAAAGAGCAGATATCAATGTGGTATTCGGCAAATTTAGTCGCCGCGATGCCACCTCGAGCGGCCTGGGGCAGGTGGCGTCGGATACTATGAGAATGGAAGAACAAGCAGCGGATGTGGCCTAATTTAAAGCAATGAGAGAGATTTCGATTCAAGCGGGTACTAACAATGAATTGTCTGGTTGATGACAGGGCTACGATTAAGAGTATGGCCCTCTCACAACCCCCCCTCGAGATGTTATAACTCAACAAAGAGATTACTTAAGAGGCGCATCACCGATAAAGATTGTACGAGTCTTTGAAATCAATGTTACATAAAACGAGACTAATCAAGAACTCTAGAAGACAAAGACTTGCTGCCTTCTTAAAGAGTAGGAAGAAAGATAGAGTACAAATCCTTGGAATCGAATAAACGAAAAAGAATCGAGGCTAGACCGGCTGAAAGTAAGTGGGATGAGGCGTTCTTCGCAATTGAGCCTAGGGGTGATTCTGTCACAGCCCCAACCTCCAAATAAATGTGAACAATTTAATTCCTCATAATCATCCCCACGAGATATAGGATGTCAGGGAAAAAGAAACGGAACAACCCTACATCCGGCGATCGACAGGGTTTTCATGACCCACCTCAGCACGTGGCACCCTAACCCCAATCGAGATGTACCTGCAGTCTAGCCACATAAATAGTGTGCTAGTTTGTATCCCTGCAGCTGAGCTTGATAGAGTTTCATGCATTCATGTAAGTAGCTGTCACGCTAAACGTTGACTTGGTACGTACCTTTTGTGGAGACGAAAAGGTACGTACTCTTCAGGTGACCCGGAAGTTCCAAACGTAGTACGTTCTATGCAATCAGGTTCGAGTATCTTTTTATCTCGACAAAAAAAACCTAGATAGTTGATGTTGACCTAGTGATCCAAATCCTAGACCTGTATTTATATTGATAATCCAGTATCGCGGTGTATATGCCTAAACCTTGGAATTCCCGAAGCGACAGGTTCTAAAAATCCCACACAAATGAAACACTATCATCCAGAAATCCACGCTAGCTCCATTATCCCGTGATTGGCATTATGCATGTCAGCTAACATGCGCTAATAAAAGCCAAGGAACCGAAACCGAAACCAAACCAAACCAAGCCTTGGACGGTTAGTGTGGTTTAACCAAAAGTGAAAAATGAAAAAAAAAAAAAATCTATTCCTACCAAGGCACCGACGGGTAACTCTAAAATAACCTTATTTGAAAATTACCATCGGCTGATACTAGTCACTTGTGCCCAATGCTTAGGGCTACGGGTAGCTGCTCCGCCTGCCATGTCTTTTGGTACGAGGCTGGTGGCTAAGACTAAACAGACTAGAATGTGACGGATGACGTCTGTGGCCCACGACTTGTTTTGGATTTCTTTGTCTAAGTTGTTGTGGGTTTGTACTTTGCTTTTGGAGGTTTACTAGTACTTAGTGAAAGGCCCTGGTTATTTCTTTCATCAATCTTGTTCCATTTATGATTCCATTCAGCTCACTTCGGACTTATTCATCGACTTGATAAGCAGGAGTTGAATATGTACGCCAAAGCAGATCTTTAAATAAAATGAAGCCAACCAGTCAAGTACATCAGAGAAAGGAAATCAAGAATCAGAATCACAATAATGCACAAGGTAACATTCCAGGCAAAATAACCTGATCAGAAATATACGTTAAAAGTGGAGAGGCGAGGAGACCATCAGTACTCCTGCAGATAGCAAAGTCATAGTCACAAGTTACAGCAGCAAAAGACGAAAACCCCCCATAGATCAAAGAAAGAGCCATCCATTTTGGGAGGGAATGCCCCAGAGGGAAAAAAAAGAAGAAAAAAAAAGGGGAAAAAATGTGACACGCATGAACATAAGACACAGATGCAAAAAGCCCGCCACCCAACCATTCCTTGAGGCCACAACCTTGGCATCAAGCAACCGGAAGGAAACACACGAAGAAAGGGACGTGTTCCAGCACTTTTCTTTGTGAAGTGGAGATTCCTGCGGAGCCGGAAAGCGCTCTAATACAAGACGGAGAATAGCAGGAAGAGAGATCAAAGTCGGAAAGCCACTCTTTGACTGGATGGATTATAGCCGCAGAGGTTGGTATCATCGAGGTAAAAGACTTGGGAAGGGAGGGGACCGAATCCGGGACGACATGAGTCACAGGCAATGGGATATCGTGATTGAAAAACAAAACAAAAAAAGAAGACAAAAAGGAGATGCAGTTTCCGTTTCACAACGTTGGGGAGTCGATTAAAGGATTATTGGGGGTAGCTGGTCGTTGGAGTCTCTGGGGAGCCGTAGCGAAGTCATCAGCCGACCGATCTTGGAGGTCGAAGGTAGGTCAAAAATGGTCAAGTCCGAAAGGGGAGGGAGGTTGATCCGGGCAAAGATGGCGACGGGTTGTTGATGTTTCTTTTTACTCACGTGACTGGTAGACGTGACCGTTGGGGTACGGAGAGTGTGGATAGTTAGGAGGGTAGCCCATCTGTCCATTGCTCTGGTAGACCAGGCCACCACCAGGGCCGCCATATTGACCAGGGACTTGGCTGTCCGCAGGTTGGTAACCGATGGGAGGCAGTTGAGGGCGAACACCACCGCCGTAGGCGGAGGGCTGTGCAGCCTGGGGGTCGGAAGGACCACCGGGGGCGTCGACATGGCTGGCCTGTGCCTGGGCGGCAGCACGCTCACGCTCCTCGGCAGCCTTGCGCTGTGTATCTTCCTCCTTCTTGCGAGCCTTCCATTCCTTGCGAATTTCCTTGAATTCTGGGAAGTTTAGTTAGTGTGGGGTTTGATAAGAGTAACAAGGTGCAAGTAGAAAAGTGCAAGGAGGGATGGTCCGTGACATGGATCAAGAATCCGGCGGGGCGGGAAGGGATAGCGATGCAAGCTAACCTCCGCCGTCGACCACGCTACTGCGGCCCCGCGAGATCTAGTGTAACTCACTAGCGCGGACCAGCCGGCGCTAACCCAATCCAGCGATTTGCGACAACAACTTGGGTTTGCGAAGGGGAAAAAAAAATACACTCGCAATGGTTCTAAAACATCGCAATTCAAACTCACCTTCTGGCGTACGTTTCGCACCGTGCGATTGCATCGTCACGTGTGCGTTCAAGTGATTCAAAGTACCGTAGGCCTTCTCACACCCATTCCAACCACACTTATACATGCGCTCAATCTCCTCGTATCGGCGACGAGGACGCTTGTGTTGCTGAGCACCAGGAATAGGAACAAAAGAGTAGACCTAAATTAAGTGAGAAATATTAGCGACCCGATCAAGGGAGGTCCAATGAAATTGGAGGTAGCCAAAATCCAATGAATGGGCAAGGGGAGGCGCTGTTTTTGACAATCCCTGGGCGGGCGACTGAGACCAGAGGACCAAGTCGAAAGCCCCAGAGGCGTCCAAGACAACGATGAAAGAAGCCTTTTCAGGACCAGGAATCATCAAAAACATACCTGGCCAGGGCGCGATCCTGCGGATGCGGGACCAGGGGAGGCGGAACCAACCGTTGTAGCAGGAGAACTATAAGGTCCCGGTAACCCATGTGAATGCCCACCATAGCCGGGCCATTCCGGGCGCGCGTACATCTGATGTGGAGGCGGCGGGTGGCTTTGATACTGCATGTCGTGTCCCTGGGGCTGATAGGGGGAGTAAGGAGGAGGATAGGTGGGGCTGTTGGCCGGCAGCGAAGGATCTAGAGGTACGGCGTCAGACTTCAGGTTCGGGCTGCGCAAGGTTGCAGGCATAGGCAGGGACGAACTTGATGCTTGAGCCATACTGGGGACACCGCCGGGTTGAGAATTAGGCGTGTAGGACTGAGGACGAGGGAGGTAATCCTGGTAGGCGGGCGAACGAGTCGGTGGGGGATTCAAGCCGTAATCGGACTGAGGTGTGTTCGCGGCTGGAAGGGTGGGAGGTCGCACGTCAGGTTGAGGCGTGTACTGGGGTGGACGAGCCTCGGGTTGTGGAGTGTGGTTGTGAGAGTAGTGAGCACTGGCAGCAGTCGAAGTCTGGTCTGCGAGTGGGAAGAGAAAGTTCAGAATGTGTTTTTTTTTCTGTGTATGCGCGCGGTGGTTTAGGCCGGTTGCTGGAGTCCTGGAAAGTGCGAACCTGACTGTGCGTACTCGGAGGCAGGCCGATTGTCCATAAAGATTGGCGTCGTTGGAATGGAATTGAGTCGAGAGGAGTGATTCAACCGAGTTCGACTAACCACGACTAACCACGCCTTCACGAGTCAGCGAGGGGTTCTGGACGGAGCAAAAAAAACGATGTCGGGGAAATTGACTTGATCGGTACAAAGCAAGGGAGCAAGATGACCAGTCACGTTGGACAGTGAAAAAAAAGACAGAATGACTTACAGATGAGTCCGGGGGAGGCGAAGGAGGAAATGCAGATCGATGGGTGGAGATTAAAGGGAAAACGAAGGGCGGATCGACGCGTTCTTGTCAAAGCGCGTTCAAGCGATACCCCGATGCTTAAATCTTAGTTCGCTTTTTAGGATGAGGATGCCTTGCAGGTGGCGGTAAGCACGAGGCACCGGCACGGAAAAATAGACACGGAACGAAAGGTATCTCGAAAGAAAAAAAGGAAGTTCAAGAGGGGCTGGCACACAGCACCTAAATGTCGATTCGCAGGGTGAATGTCCTCGTGGGATCCGAGGATGCTGTGGATCCGGGTGGACCGTAATTTTGGAGCCACAAATACGATACCGAAAATTAAAATCCTATCTACGACTTTTATCTTATTCTCCAGCAACTACAAATGCAACGTAAAATTGTGAGATTATTGTGAGATTATTCAGGTTTTCTCCCCCTGATATCTGCATAAACCGAAAAGACCCAATGCCATCATGGCCGGACATTTTCCTTTTCCACTCAATACTCCGACTGGACTGGGCCCCCCTTTCCCCTCACAGCTCCCGGCTAAGTGTTCCCCTATGTCCGTGTGATAATGTATTTTTTTTATTACCATTACTGATTGTGGAATTTGATATGAATATCTTTTTTTTATTTCCGAATTATTATTATTTTGTCCCTGTCTCTTTGCCAGGGAACATAAAAAAAAAAAAAAGCGGATCCTTTTCCAACAGACGTAAATGTGACGAAATCCGAAAACAACCTCCTTTTCTCTTTTTTCTTTTTTTGTCTGATACTAAATTGTTAATAACCGGGGAGAAATCTGAACCATATGAAGTGGTGATAAAGGTTAGCCTCCCATCAGACTAGTCTACCCGCAACTCGGGTGCGTCTTAGGACGGTGAACCTAGCGTCTTCTGCCCGTGGGTACCAACCAAGATCGTGTCACGGTGCGAGGGGTTTGGAACAGGGGGGAAACCAAAATAACCGTACGTACCAAGGGAAAAAAAGAAACCACAAAAAAAAAAGAGGGGGGCCATGGGTAAACTAAGGAATGGCGTGCCCGAACCTCAAAATCTCAGAACCTCAAAACCTCAACGGGGCCAAAGATGGAAACGAGACCCGAAATGGTTTAGTAGCGAGAAGCGACTAAACCTAAGTGGGGGCTAGCGTACGGGGGAAGCAGAAGCGATGGAACTCGGGAAGACCAGGGCTAGTGGCTAGCGTGCTAGCGTGTTAGCGTGTGCGTGTGGTGTGGGGCCCGGCCGGTTTAGGTTTAGGGCTAAAGTTTGCTGGCCAAATTGAAAGCCGAAGCGGTTGAAGCCGGTACGGGTATCGTATTTGATATTGCTGCTTTTGAGAATATCCACTTACCTGGGTTGGTAGAATATACGACTTGCACCGATCGATAAATGATCGTGATCTAAGCCATCACTTCAGCGCTATGTGTATATGTATAGATGTACGGGATTACCTCGGTAGAAGTCTTGAAGAGGAGTAGACTGATATATTAAAAGGGGGGCATATCTGCATCACATAGGGTGCTTATGGTCTCCTTTTTTTTTTGATAAGATCTTTTTTTGCCTCTCAAGAATCAATGGATTTTAGGAATTGGGGGCTGTTTTCCCGGCTCTCGCGTAACCCTGTATCAACAATACCTCAGGAACGCGTCGGTGGGTCCAAAGAAAAAAAAAAAGAGACCACAACAAAACCCCACTGTCCGTGATCGGATGCTATCTCCCTGACACCTCCTAGGGATGAGAGGAGGATTCTCATTATTCAAGAGGTTTATGTATTCCTCGAGGACTCGACTCTGTTCTGCGTGTTTCTACCTTCAAGCGGGGAGAACCAATACCAATTACCCAATTTTTCCCCCTTTTCCTTGCATGGTCCCACTGGGAGGTTTCTCCGAATCTAATTTCTCTGATAGAAAGCAACTACCGTGGTTCTCATCTACTACAAAAACCCAGGTTATCATACGATATGAAATCAGGTTAATTATAGCCAGTTGGGAGGAAACCCAAAATCCCCAAAGGGTAAAAAGGGGGCGGTTTAGTACCGTGGACCAAGCCCCCGATCTTAGTGAGCTTTTGGCAATTGGTCAGTAATTGGTCACCAACCAGCGGGTCCAGTTTACTCCAGATTGCCCATTGAGCTCGTCTTGGTGTGAGCGGAGTATCGGCGGCTCTCCGGGCGCCTTTGAAGGTTCTTGTGGCCTATGAGGGCACCTCGTGGGTGAAGAAAAAGTGGGACCGGGTTTTTTTCTGTGTAATAATTACTCTACAGATTAATGCTGAATTCTTCCCCTTTAGATAGGGAAGCAACGGCCAATTGGTGGTCATGGATGCAAGGCTCCCATCTCGGAAGCGACTGCTCATGTTTCGCCGTCGGGCCCATGATTGGTGTAGAAACGAGTGTGCTCGATCTGACCCCCCGCGCTGTGGAAACCTGTTCATTCTTTCACAGCCGGTGAGGACAAATCAATTGGGTGGAGGAATTATCATTTTACCACGTACACCGGGAGCTTACCGATGCGTATACGGACTACATACGCCGTCCACCTAAAATCATCTTCCATCTCCGTCTCCGAACTTTCCCACCCCCGAAAATCCACTCTTATCAAGCTCTCCTTCTCCGTATCATACTCTATATGTCAAAAGCCATAGCCTCGGCAATCTAGTCGTCTCCGCCAGGCTACCAGGCCCCAGTGGGCCCGACGCGGAGAGCTCCGCGGAAGGGCAAAAGGGCAAAAGGGCAGGCCAAGGTACGGGATATCCGGACTCGAGCCCGGGATGATCGATATCAAATGCATTTGGCGCGTCAGTCATTGGACGCCGCAGCCGCAGGGCTCCAGTCCGCGGGATACGGAAGGTCATGCTGGACCTCTGTAACCTCGGACGATCCCTCCGAAAGTGGACTCCAGTCCCCAGTTTTCATGTCCACGCCCAAAGACAGCTTGGCATTGGTGTTGAGATGTCGGCTTTCTGTTTTCCGTGCGGATACCAGGTATACAGCATACCTGCCCAGATGCGATTCCCCTTGCACATCATGGCGACCGTTATGAGGCGCTTTCCGCGGTTGTGGCTTTTCTGTTACGTGTGTCCTGATAGGCACATGTAATGTAGGGGGTAACATAAATAATTGCTGTCAAGCATTTGGTAATTAGGTCATTTTGGACTTTGACATGGTGCACGTGTTAACATAGATGGACTGGTCGAGCCACGGGTCAACTCCGGAGAAAGCTAAGGACTCGAGACGATCCCACCGTTCCCCAGGGCCCCATCAACAACTAAGTCCAACCGGGAACACCATTCCTGGGCGATCATAGCCAAAGCTTGCGAAACGAAATGAAGGGAACAAGCAAAGCTGTCAGTGGGTACGTACTGGGTCTTCGGGTACCTCGTCCAGCTGGTTTTTCCTCCTTGCCGAGTCTCCATTTGGTGCCCCGTGCGCTACTAATCCTAATGAGAATTAGGAAATAGGAAGAGTGTCTCCACTTCATGGCCCGTGTGTTTTTGCTTTTTGGTTAACTAGCGGCGGTACTACGCCGTACATGGTAAGTCTCACCCGTCTTTCGGTAGATCGAATTAGGCCGCTTCGGAGCAAGCGTAATCACCGGGCAAAACAATCCCAGCTGATGATCTCTGGAAATAAAAAACATACCTAAAATTTGGTTTGGAAATTGAAATCGAAAATTGATTAATGTCCGGGTGACCTTTTTACCCCCTATTTGCTATTTTGGTCTTGGGTAATTGGCCTCGGTTAGACCTCAGGGGGCAAAGAGGGGAAAAGCCACTAAGACTGTCAGGTCAAGGATCCGAATCCCGTTAACCCAGTTCGGATAAATTATGTTCACAAGTCAGAAACCTTGCCAAAGTCAAATCCTAAATCTTGTTTAAGATGAAGAAATTATTACTTCATGGTATTCCTATTACTAGGCACGTCCGTAATAGCATGGCTTATATCTGATTGAACCCTATGGTCAAGGAATAGGCAAATCGGAAAAAGGCAAAAGCGCGAGGCAACTCAACATTCCGATCTATATCGGAACCACCCGACTAGTGTTACATTTTCCATGCATATTCTACGCCTGCTCCGTACATGTACGGAAATTGGGGCTTCCAGTCTTACTTGACAGGGGTCGATTAGCGCATGGCGTCCGGGAATTACGGCTTGACGCTCAGGCCAAACGCGGGATCTAGCCCGAAGGAATGGATGATTCGGTCGTTTTGCACCTTGGATTGTCTTTTACCTTTTTTTTCTTTCCTTTTTTTTTTGTGGTCGCTTCTTTTTGCCTTGGATCATGCACGGGAACTCCTCGCTCTTTGTGTACTATCATGGCCGTATTGCAATACGTCAACGGCGCTTATGCAGTCTCGGCATACATGGGGTCTTAGTCTACTGCATGGTGCCCTCTTGGGATTTTAGTTATGCAGAATGAGAAGCTTTGGGAGACGTACATGAGACATGCAGCCCTTCTCTTGATGAGTTGGTCGAGATCAGCGCACGTCTCAACCTTGAGGACGACGATCGATGAGCTGGGATGGGATAATGGGTTCGCGTGCCTATCCTTATTATCTCCACTCTTGTCGTAGCCTTTTTCCCACAAACTCTACGTAGTTTCTGGGCTGGCAAGGGGAATCTTGGAGTTTGTGGTTTTAACTACCCGACAGGCTGGAGTCGGTAGAATCCACGTTGTAGCCCAATCCGAACACTGTGAATATCAATGGATTCAACGTTTACATCAATCATTAGGTTGATTAACTACAACTCCACCGCTCAGTGCTTGGCGTATTCTTATCCCTCTCTCTCATAGTAAGCCTAGTCGGTTCTGTGGAACCTACTAGGAAGGCTAGCATCGCACGGCCTCATTGTGGGCCATTTAAGCATAAATCTCGAGCGTTAGGCCACGAACTAGCATCGGGATTTCAGACTGAACCACTAAGCCGTATAAGGCTCGTAGTTGACATGTCAACATTTATGCATTCGGGGGATTTAACTTACTCCAAGACCTGGGGGCTGAAGTGGATATATATAGGGGGCCATATACACTGCAGCCCCATCACATCACATTTGGTTTTCCTAAATATACTAGCGGGGACAGATCCATTTTAGTTCAAACTTTCCAATATATGTCCCGAAATCACGGCCGACATCGAAATTCAAATTTCAAAGCTGGGGTTAAGGTACATCAATTGCATTGCATCAGTAGAAGAGAAAGGATAGAATGACGTCGAGCACCAAGTTTCTGGGGAGAAAATGTTGGAACAGTAAGGACACAGATCCGTTCAATTGACTATAAATGGCGCGTGGACTGGATTTTCAGATTAAACCAGAGAGCAGCCAATTTCCTACACTGGTAACATGGTATAGATAAGTACTTGATTGATGGACGCTATTCATTTGGTCTGTGGTTTTCTTGGAGTACATGTTGTTCATGATTCCATTTCATAGTCTATTGCTTGTCACATCGCCGTCCTGGTTAGGCGTTTGTCCCGAGCACTTCCTTGCTGACCTCAGACCAGCCCCCACAATCCCCATTTTGCTTCTCGAATTTTGCCTATCCAATGCTTAGCCCACTGCTTCCCACAGGAGCTTCAGGAGTCATTTCAGAGAAATGATGTATCATCATACTGCTATATCCCTGTGATAGGTGCACCAAAAGAGCCCGAGGACTACAATACCCTCTACACAAATTCAGGAAACCACCACAGCAAGATACTTGGTTCATCTTTATGGCTTCAAACTATGTTCCAAACGTCATACCGCAGTTTTCGGCTTTACAGGTGTACCATCTCTCGGCAGACGCATGGGCGTCACACGGGCTTTGGCCACTTAAAAGACACCCGAGATGCCGACTATGTAGAAAACAGTACTTTTTGTTTTGTGATCGCGGTCACTTACCATTCATTGCAAAGTTGTAAGCTCTTGCAATACCGATTTTCCGGACGATCCCCAGTCTCAAAACCCATAAAATGAGCTAGGTATTTCTCTGTATGACACGTCACAACGACGGCTACCTTGAAAAGAAATTGAGCAACTTCCACGCATGGTAATATATATATATATAACACCTATCAAATGCAAAAAACTCATGTACCTACTGTCATCATGCGATTCGATACTATAATAAAGGTGTAGAATAATAGGCGTCCCAATGATCTCTTAGCGCATCCTTTGCTGCATCCAATCTAGGGCTCCAGACATGCTATGAGACAACACCTTTCGATCCCTGCTCCCCTTAACACATTAAAATAACAGCTAGTTACTCGGCGCTGGGACAAACAACCCCGACGGAGAAATATTTTCCGTCTACTTCGCAGAATTACCCCGGATCTTCGTTCAATTGCGGGGTTAAGCGCAAGCTCAAATCTATATAACAGATGTCCTTGGCAGCCAAGACAACGTCAGTCAACATTGAAGACTTGGATCCGTTTAAGAGAGAATAATTTTATGTTCAAAATGGTCTTCTCTCCAAAATTTATATTAGTCGCGAGTACCTTCATCCCATGGGTCGTTGCGTCTGCGATACCAGGGTCACCAGGCAAGTTTGACTGGTCGTCCAAAAAAGCTCTGTAAGTCTTTGTTGCAGTCTGACAACCTCACAAAACATTTGGCTGACGAAAATGAATAAAGCCTCGCTTTTGGGGATTCATATACATACGTCCAAGGGACACATGGCCATCAAAATTATAGCTTCATAGGCGACAGCTTCAGGTTTTCATATAATGAAGAGACACTCCTCTCCGACATGATTGTTCAAAATCAGGCAAGAGGCAAAAGTAAACATCAATCATCAAAGAGAATATTAACCTTCTTTCTACATAGACGGGAACCGCAGAGGGCGGCCCAAACTGGGTTGAATACCTCACAGGATGCGGCGAAAAACCAGGTCTCACATCACCCCGATCATGCGAGAAACAACTTTGGGATTTTGCATTTGCAGGAGCAGACATTTCAACTGAATAGTACGTGATCAGGTCATCAGCTTGTCTTTCCTTTCTCGGCTTTTACTAACACATACAAGCACACCGCTCCACCACAACTTCACCGTCCCAATAGTAGACCAAATTAAACAATACGCAACATACGGCCACACAACCCTCTCCAAGTTCCTTAGAACAAGTGAAACCCTAGTAGCAGTCTGGATCGGCATAAATGACGTCGGCGATAGTGCGAAATACGCTGTCGATTTTCCTACATTTTATGCCAACCTGACGAATACGCTGTTCAACTCTGTCGATACTTTATACGATCTTGGGTATAGATCGTATCTCATCATGAATCTTCCACCTATGGATCGGGATCCAAGTAATGTGGATAGCAGTTATCCCACGCCCAATGTGACGCAGGTGGCGTGGTATAATGCTGCCTTGACGCAGAGGGCGGAGAAGTTTGGGGATGAGAAGAGGGATGTGGAAATCCGGGTATTTGATGCTCATGCGCGGTTGAGTTGGATTTTAGATCATCCGTCGGAGTTTGGGATTGTGAATACGACGGATTACTGTGCTGGTTACGACCAGCCCGACATTGCGTGGAATTATAAGGCTTACGGGTGTCCGACGCCGCTGGATGAGTACTTTTGGTACAACACTGGGCATATGACAAGTCACACTCATCGACTGTTGGCGTCGGAGTTGGAGGAATGGCTGGAGAGTTAGACTAGGACTTTGTTTGTGATTACATCTACTGGAAATGATAAATGGTAAGTAATTGAATTATGGACATACAACTGTACTCCCATCAGAATAAAGAAACAGGCAGTGAGCCACCGAGACAGAACAAGAAACTTTTGCGAAGAATCGACGTGTATGAGGCCGTGGAATCCCAGGTCTAGGATTGTCGTGAATGAGTCGCAATGGACCCTCAATAAACCGGTGAAATCATGTAAGACTGTCTATGACATCGAAAAAAACGCCGTCCGTACCGAATTACGCAGAAAAATAAAACAACAAGGGAAGTCTACCGGTGACGCAAAAGCTCATGAAGTGTAAGCAAAACGACATTTACCAGCGACGGCTGCCACCAAGGGGAGCAGAGTTGCCCTGGGTGAAACCACCACCACCACCGCCGCCGCCGCCGCCGCGACCACCCCAGCCACCACGGCCACGGCCACGGCCACCCCAGCGGCCACCGCCACCGCCGCCACCGCTGTAACGGACCATCTCGGCGAGACGGGGATCGATTTGCTGCTTGGCCTCAGTAAGGATAGTGACCAAGTCACGAGCCTGCTTAGAGTCTGCAGAAAGAAAAATCATTAGCAATCAAGATGGCAACGGTCTATGCATGGGAACCAAACATACTGTCAGTGGTGAAGAAGGTGATGGCGGTACCCTTGGCACCGGCACGAGCGGTACGACCAATACGGTGGACATAGTCCTCCGAGTTGTTGGGGTAGTCGTAGTTCAGAACGTGAGTAATGTCCTTGACATCTTTTTACAAATGTTCGTTAGCAAATCAGAGCATTAGTGGGGATAATAATAGAATGAGCCATAAGAAGGCCCTATTCTCAGTCGTGCAGGACTTGATGCATCACTGCTCTCTGGAGGAATTTCTTTCAAGAAGATCCCGTGGGAAGCGAGTCCATGGGAAGTAGCGGTAGAGACCGCGGTCCTAGAGTAACCTTGGATAAATGCAGCTTTTCAAAAACAGTTCAGGAACCACGTCGGGATGTAAAGACTCCAACTCGCTTGCGAGTTTCTGCAACAAAGGAGTCGGAGAAAATCCTGTCAGATCTGCTTTCTGTTACGCTGCACCGTGAGTCCAAGGTCCTCCTGGCATAATAACCATTTAAGATGACCTGACGTTCCACCTGGACAAGTCGTTGTATACACCAACACGCTTCAAGAGAGGCTGAGCACCGCGCCATATGTATAATGAAACATTCAACACGGGTGAGTTTTCTCAAGGGCCCCTCAGGGGGGGATAAAATGGGGAAGGGATGGGGAAGGGGGATGTAGTTTGATCATACCGATACCACGGGAAGCCACATCAGTGGCCACCATGATGGGGCTCTTGCCAGTCTTGAACTCGTTCAAGACCCAATCACGCTCGTTTTGCTGCTTGTCACCGTGAATGGCTAGAGAAAAGTTAGCAACATGATACTATGGACTGAAACATCCCGTGGAAAAGACGTACAAAGTGCGGGCCATCCATCTTGACGGAGGAAGCGGGTAATTTCATCAGCAACACGCTTGGTGCCAGTGAAAATGATAATCTTGTTGGAGCGGTCCTCCATAATCTTCTCCATGTGCTTGATCATGCGGTCACGCTTCTCGAAGTCGGAAACCACCTCAACGATCTGGTTAATACGGTGGTTGGCAGACAGGTCGGTAGAACCGACGTTGACCTGAATGTACTCGTTCAGGAAGTCAGATGCCAGCTGGCGGACATCCTTGGGCCAGGTAGCAGACCACATGCAAGTCTGACGGTCAGGACGAATCTGGCCAATGATCTTGCGAATTTGAGGCTCGAAACCCATGTCCAGCATGCGATCAGCCTCGTCGAGAACAAGGTAAGTGACACGACGGAGGTTAGTGCGGCCAGCCTCCAGCATATCGATCAAACGACCGGGAGTGGCAATGCAGACCTCAACACCACGGGACAGGTCACGGATTTGGGGTCCCTTGGGGACACCACCGTAGACACAGGTGTTGCGAATGCGAGAAGACTTTCCGAACTTGGTGATCTCAGCCTGAATCTGGACAGCAAGCTCACGAGTGGGAGCAAGAACCAGGACAATGGGACCATCGCCAGGGGCAAGGAGGGGCTGAGCGTTGATGTGGACAATAGCAGGGAGACAGTAGGACAGGGTCTTTCCGGAACCAGTCTCGGCAATACCGACGACATCACGACCGGACAGGGCCATGGGCCAACCCTGGGACTGAATAGCAGTAGGGCGCTCGAAGCCCTGGGCCTTAACCTCGGACAGAACGTAGGCAGGGAAGTTGGCCTCATCGAAAGTCTCGACGGGGCGAGGAACATTGCGACCCTGAACAGCCATATCCATCTTCTTGCGGTACTCGTCGATTTCAGCATCCGAACGAGCAGTGACATCAGGGTGCTCCTTGTAAAAGGACTTCTCGAACTTGGGCATAGTGTCGAGGTCTAATGATTGATTTTGTTAGTTTTCTGCGGTCGGAAATCAAAAGGGATTTGGAACTTACCCCAGTCCTGCTTCTTCAGGCCAGCGCCGAGGTTGTTCATACGGTCACCACCAGCGCCGCCGCTGAAACCACCACCACGGCCACCGCCGTAGCCACCACCACCACCATAGCCGCCGCCGCCGCCGCCGCCACCGGAGTAGCCATTTCCGTTGGAGTAGCCGTTGTCATAGCCACCACCGCCGCCTCCACGGGAGCTGGAATGAGAACACGTTAGCCGAGGTGTTCGCTTGAATGTGAAAGATAAGGAAGACAAGGAAATGGGCAGAAGGGAAGACGATAGTCATAACAAAGAATTTAGCCACCGGCTCAATGGCGCCCGATACATCAAAACTGGGCGACCACAGCTAGACGCGCCCAACGAGAAGACAAATACAATACATGACCGATGCAAGTTGAACGCAGGGGGGAAGGATTGGACGATAACAAAGGGGAGTCGTGAAAATTTCAGCAAAACGTACCGGTAGGAATCACCACCACCACCACCGCCGCCGCCGCCGCGCGAGTAACCACCACCGCCGTAAGACATGATGGATGAAGGAAAGAAGGTTTCGAAAACTTTCTAGGAGTGACCTTGGGAAAGGAAAAGAAACCGGAAGGGAATAGAGAAGGAGAAAAGGAAGGGGTGAGTGAAGATAAAGTCCTTGGAGAACTCAGAAGGAGCAGAAAAAAAGTCGTCGCGCCAGGGGAGAAAAGCGGAAGGAGGCGACAAAAAAAAAAAAAAAAAAAGAAGCGTACTCGATTAGGCCTAGCGCTCACGTGACTCGTCTAGAATGCTTTTGGAACGAAAATAACTTTTAGACTTTTTGCTTTGTTTGTTCAAATATAGACCGATGATACTTCGCAGTTGACATTCACCCATGTTTCCTGTTCGTTTACTTCACATTTTCTTAGAGCTCAATCCCATATCCCAGAAGCTGATCTCTAGTTCAGTCGCTCGGACGAATATTTTAATCAAGCTCTCCACGCGGCTGGGTGATACCTTATGCATGTGCTCCTCCAATAGCGCTAATAACAAAGAATAACAACAATTAGTCCAAACTAATCTCGGAATTGTAAATGATGAGTCACTTCGTACCTGATCCGAGCCGGACGGCTTCAGTATAGTCGTCGGCAATATAGTTCTCGATCCATTTCCAGAACAAATTTCCTTCACGGAGGGTCCCTTTCTCGGAATGGAGCCGCTTGGCAATGGCTCCATATCCAATCAAGCAGGGAGCTAAGGCCATCTGAAGTGCAAGCCAATCTTCGGACTGGCCCACATCAAGAATGTATCGGCTGTATGCAGTGCATGCTGAGAGTTTTCTAGTTAGACGCCGCAAAGGACTGAATGTATGGGATAGATTTCCCTTACCGATCGTTTCAGGGTGTCTTTCCATTTCCTCCTTGGAAAGGCCAAAGGAGGCACAGTATTCCAGATGCAGGGCCATTTCTCGCTGAATATGGAGGACAATTTGTGCAGACTGTATCACGAGGCTTAGATACCGAAAACCACTTGCAAAGGATATGGGATACATACTGCGGCTATTGAGTCCATACTTTGCGACTTGTATGATGCTAGCGCATTGCACCGAGCGAATTGAATCTAGATGGATCTCATTAGATTGTATAAGATATTCAATGTCAAGATGGGCACTGACCAAGTACAGGTAGTCTTGCACAAGATATTCCTTGAATCGCTCCATGGGCAGCGTACCCTGGCCTAGACCTTCAACAAACTCGTGATGCATAAACTTTTTCCATACTTGCTGAACATCCGGGTGATCCAGGACATATTCAACGAACCGACCACTGATTGTGTTAGCAAATGTGTCTATGCATGAGTGTAAAGACAAAGGGTCACTAACGGGGCGAAAGGCATGGTATAAATCGAGTGAAAGTGGTTGATCGGACCGCTTCCCTTTCCCAAGTCAACGCTACTTTTGATACCCGCTTCAACGAATCGTACAGCACTTCGCACCGCTCGCGCCATATCCTTACCCAGGGCAAGGTTAGCGGCGATTGCCGAGGCAAGAGAACAGCCAGTACCGTGAGTGTTCTTGGAGGTCAAGTACTCGGTTTCGAATAGCGCTGTTTCTCCTTTTACGCTATCATAAAGAATATCGATGACTGCGGTTGCATCTTTGGGATTCTGAGTTGTCTTGAGGTCCTTGGTGAGAGGCAGATGTCCCCCCTTCAGCAGAACAGCCTTTGGGCCCATGGCACAGATCTGCTTGGCGAGCTCAATCAATCCAGGAAGATCAGCAGGTTCAGGAGCCTCGACACCGGAATCCTTTAGCAGAAGCTGAGCTTCTGGGATATTGGGTGTGAGAATGGTAGTGATTGGGAGCAATTTTGTTCGAAGTTCTTTCACGGCTTTCTCGGGGAGAAGCTGGGCTCCACTAGTAGATACCATGACCGGGTCTAGGACTAAGGCGGGAACTTGATGCGTCTGTAATGTCTCGGCAATGACATCAATTGTCTCCGCAGACGACAGCATGCCTACTGAGTGTAAGCAGTGAACCGCAAAATGAATTAGCCTGATCTAACGAACCAAGTTTCACTACATCACAGCCGACATCCTCTAGACCTGCATTAATCTGCTTTCTCACAAACTCCGATGGGACAACAAAGATGTCTTGCACGCCGAGGGTGTTTTGAGCTGTCAATCCCGTCGTAGCTGTGAGAGCATAGCATCCATGGGCGGCAAGAACTCTTTGATCGGCTTCCAGACCACTGTGATCTAATTAATAACGGTATCATCATGTCATGCCAGGTGCATCGCCTTGGAGGCAATTGGTAAGATGCCACTGCCGAATGGACCCGGCAAATGGTTCCACACTGGTGACACCCATGCACTGAAGGAAGGGAGACTTACGCGCCACCAGAGCTGTCAGAGCCCGCGATAACCAGGACCCGCTTAAGCGACATGATCACAGGAACCAATTGGGCAAGGTTGCAGGGTTCGATGAAAAGCCGTAGGTGAAGAGCGGGGGGCACTGATCCGATGGTGGGAGGTTTGATAAGATAAGAGAGCGGTTCTTGTTTTTCCTCGTAAACTCATGGAAAGAAACATGTTTTATAAACTTGAACATAACATTATGCAACTTAATCCCATCGTTAAAAATCCTTCATCCCAAGAAACTAGCTATTTACAAACATTGAATTTCCACATCAATGCCGCCCGGGCATTTATTGTATCATGAACTGGAACAGGGTATCCATCTCAACCCATTGCCGACCACACTTCTTCAGGTAGCCATCTACCACCTCCCCAATTGTTTCGAAACGAGTTCGATTGAATTCAGCCAAAGCAGAAATGTTATCCTTTAGTTCGCCAGACTCCTTGGTGGTGGCGGTTTGAGCCTTGTCCACGTCAAACAGACCGGCAAAATACAGCAGCTGGTTATACATGTCTTTCTCCGAGTACTCGTACGCCATGCGACCTGAGCAACCTTCAGCGTGGCCCTTTGGTCCCAGACAGCGATGTCCGTAGACACTGATTTGCCGTGTGCGATTGCCACAGGCCGAATCATCACAGGCCAACCAACCATCGTAGTATCGATCGGTCTGCTCACGAATCTGGTGTTCCAGCTGTGCGACAATAGTGATGACCGCAAAGGGCTTTTGGCAGGCTTGCTTGGGGCAAATAATGCCATTTGCGGTGCACATGTCTGGGGACCCCGCCAAACCCTCAAAAACCGACTGTTCCTTGCAGTATCGGCACATCAAAACCAGCCGCTCGGCGTTGGCAAAGCGGACCGAGTCTGGAATCTGTGACTCCAGCGGGAAGATCTCCGCATTCTGTTGGCTGTTGGAACTAGAGGTGTTGATCTGATACTTGCGGGTGTCGAGTCCAAGGCATTCAGCGAGACGGACGGCGTCGGTTCCCGGGATTGGGGCACACAAACGCTCAATGGGAGGGAAGATTTGCTTGAGCAGGTAGAATTCAATGTCAGGCTTGAGACCTGAGTTGGGTTTCAACACATCCTGAGGACTATACGATCGCTTGGCTGGTGCGAGAGAGGAAGTCTCCGCATCGCCACTCGTCACAATGTACGAGATGACGTCGTTTGGTCGAATGGTTTTGCCTCGGGCAATATCTCGGAGAGCAACTTGCGCCGGAGGCATTGTTTCCTTGTTTGGGTACTCATCGGGTCGTTTGGAAAGTTTCTATGAAAGGTTAGTGCCGAGTGACCAAAGCCGCCTAAAGGGTTTTACATACCGTGTAGATGACATATTTCTGGTTCGGAATCGCAAAGTCTTTCATCTTGTCTGCAAGCTCGCGCAGGTAGTTGTGAACATTGTTGAGAACCAGTTCTTGATCTTCGCCAGACAGTATCTCGTTCAGAAGCTTGGACGACACCTCTTTGGAGAGCGCACAGTATTCACGTCTCTTCATGTCCAGACCCTTGACCTCCAGCTTCTCGACGTACTTGCCATCGACTTCTGTCAGATTCACAGCGGCGTACTTCTTCTTGGCATGCAAGAGTAGACGGCGGAAGACGTTATCGATATCAATTTCCAGTAACTTGTAGCGCTCATTGACCATTTTCTTAAACTCCTCACCGACCTGAAGCGCCTCGCTAATAGTGTCCATGTTCGTGTTAATCATGACAGAGTCGGTATCACCATAGATAACTCGGAGCTGTCTGCTCTCAGCCAGTTCCTTGGTGCTTCGCAGAATCTCACGACCCTTGAACGTGGTGAGCATTGCCAGGGGGCGAGCATAGAATCGACTTTGCGTGTATCCCAAGCAACCATACATGGAGTTGGCAGTCAGCTTGAAAGCAAGTTGCTTTGTGTCCCACAGAGCGAGCTGCTCTGGGGTGGCACGCTTGTCCTTCATCAATTTCTTCACCTCACGTCGACGACCGACCAAGGTTGCAATGAGCTTTGGCAGAATGCCCTGGTCTTGGTCTGAAGAAGGAACCTCCGGAACGCTCTCCTCATTTTCATTTTCGGCCTGTACAAGGTTAGAAAGTGGCCGATAGCCTTCAAGCAGACTATAGGGTACATACCGTAGCATTCCGATCCACCGTGGTGAAACAGATATTGTACTCCTGAATGATCGAAGGGTACAAACTGTTGAAGTCCATGACGAGGATGAACCTGTCATAGAGACCTTTCTCGGGCTCGAAAACGAGACCACCCTTGAACTTGTCCTTCTTTTTCTTGTCGCCTGCATTATCTTCATCCTCGTTCATCTTTTCTTCGGCCTTCTGTAAGCGGGAGGAATACTTGTCGGGACAAATATACTTGTTGCGGTGGAACTCGTGAAGCAGAATGTACTCATTTCGCTCTGCACGAGTACCACTGAGGGTGCGCGCCCACGAGTTACCGGCAATGTTTGTCAGAACCTTGGTAAGAGGGAGCATCTGCAGACGCAGAACCAAGGCAGCCATGAAATAGGTATCGGTATCGCAGTGGTTGACAAAATTCATCAAACCATCCTTGGTTGAGGCCCAGGACTTCAAAGCTGCTTCGACATCTAATTCCTGGCGGGTATTACCCTCACCAAGATAAAGCTGACACATTTCTGTCAAGCTCCAGGACTGACATTTCATCATCAAAGACTAAAGATCCAATTAGCATCTTTATCGAGAATCTTCCAAGCCCGAGTAACTCACCTTGCCCATATCGTTTCCAAGATCACACATCAACCGACCAGCAATGAGTTGCCTCTCGGCAAAGAAACCACTGTTCTTGTTGTAGTTTTTTGGCCAATCGCCACGCTTGAGTCGACCGACTCTATGCCATCCAGGGGTTTTCTTTTCTCGAAGGCGATTGAGGAGGATGCCAAGGTCAACATCCTGCAACTGGTGGCCCATAATCACATCCGGGTCCATCTTTTCAAACATGGCCAAAAACTTGCTGAGAAGGAACTGTTCGCTTTTCTCAAGCATGATTGTACCTCGCTGTTTTCGGCACTCGGCCTCAAAGTGCATGGGATACGATTGGCCAGAGGGGCGCATCACGGTAAATGTCTTACAAGGAAGTTTCTCTGGCGGTGTCGTATCTGAGAGCGAGATGTTCTCATATACTCGGGCACTTACCATCAAGATCTCCTGTTTGTTCTCCTTCACATTAAGTTGAGTTCGGAAGGAAAGAGACATGAGGGTCAAAGGTGGCGTCTCCATGTTCTCTGTTTCTGGAACAGGCGTAATAAGTGCCGGCTTGGCTGCTTGACATTCAAATTTGCACCAGGATGCATTGTTCACGGCAGAGAAGTCGGCCTCATCAATTTTGAGCCAGCAAGGGCCCATGATGTTCTTCCACAGGACGAATTGCTCAAAGAGGGAAGTATTTGTACCAAACACGTGAGAGAAAGTTTCGCCCTTGACCTCCATTGGGATCGCTGGTTTGTCGTATGGATAGAGAAGCTTCAAGTAATCTGCCTCCTTGGGGACGCCGCGCATCTCAAATGCGTACTTTCGACTGCAAGGCTTCATCTTGTGCATGCCGACCTTCATCCGGGACATCATTTGATCCACTTCTTGGTAGACGTCCTCCATTCCAACTTCCTCCTCTGTTTCTCTGCCTTGCTTAAATCGCTGGTCACGCGGAAGGAAGTAGAGCTTTCGAAGGATGTTGTCAATTTTGACAAAGGCACTGGTGTACGAGTCATTTTGCTTGTTTTTCACCTTTCCAAACAAGCACAGACTCCCATTGATTTCAGTGTAGTCCATCCAGAAAAACCGCAAGCTACCATCCTCTTCGACGACGTCCTGAGCACGCAGCTTTCCAAAAGAACGCATCTCCGGTGCTGGGCTGCTCAGAACGTTCAACTTGTTTCTCACGTCATTCCAAGAGGCATCCAATAGCTCGGTCATAGGTTTGGTAGGTGAGGAGTTCGCAGGCGTGGTGGGCTCCTCCTTCTTGATCTTTGGAGGAGGCCGACTTCCTGTGATATTGACATTTGCGGTCTTAATGCTGGCAGATACCGTGGCTTCCGCAATGTCCATCATGTCGATATCCTCTTCGTCTGGTTCTTCTTTCTTGACCGGAACGACAATCTTGCGCTCCACGGCCTTGCTTATTGGAGAGGAGGGCATCGGGTCACCCATGGAGATGTCATCATCTTCCACTGCAGGGAGTGGGCCATCATCGAGATCATCGTCGGAATTGAATGCTGGCTGATGCTTCGGTGGGGAACTTGGGACATGGTTTTCATCTCCTGCTCCAGTGTTCTCTCGGTGCTGTTTCTGAAGGGTGGGCGGGGAGAGGACGCGAACTTTTCGCCGGGCTTCCGATTTGACAATGTTTCGCGTAGGGGGACGATTAGAGACGACATTCGTATCCACTTCTCCGAGGAGGTCTGCCATGAAAGCATCGTCTTCAGCAGTCGCAACTGGCTACGTAGAAAGTCAGATTACCATTGCAAGGGGTCTTGGGAGGGAAACTCACCTTGGGCTTGGCCGCAGTAGCTACAGCAGCATTGCCACTGTTAAAGTATTTGGAGATACCGTTGTTCATCTTCTCTTGGCGTTGTTTCTCCTCCTCACGCTTCCGTTTGGCGGCCTTGCCGCGCGCAGGCAACCCATCACTGTCATCGCTATCGTATTCAGGTGCTCGTTCGTTCCACACTTCCCGACCGTCGTCTGCATAGCCGGCGCCGTTGTCGTCAACAACGAAGTCGTCCTCGTCGAGTCGACCGCGAATAATTTTCTTATAGCCATCGTCATCGACCTCTTCATAGATATCTTCTTGCTCCTCGACTTCGTATGTGGAGAGGCGCTTTTTCCCAGAGGCACGGAGGGCCCTTAGCTCAGCGAGTCTGTCACGAGCAGAAGGCATGGTTGTTGATTATGATGGACGCTTGTCCATTCACCGGTGGGAACACAAAATGACAATGGGTTGCGGGGAAGGAGAGAATAAGGATCTCGATCTGAGTCCAGGGCGCGACGCGCTTGGGCCTCGCGTGGACGCGTTAAAGTGGTTTAGGTAAGTTCCAGGCAGTAAGGCAATAAGGAACCAAGGCACCAACATGGAGCCCTAAGCACCCAATCGACGTTGACCTTTTGCCAATTCTCGATACGCTGACCTCTGACTTGAAATTGTTCATCATTGTGCTAGAATTACTTTATGGATGGGTTCATATTAATCAAGTATTTCTTCCTGCCACATACTCATACTGGGATGAATAAAACCCCAGGTCACTAGCAAGAATCTAGACACTTAATTCAACTAAACTACTTCGATCATTATCAGCCTGGCGCAATCAATCACCAAGTTTCAGCATAACACATAGGGAATGAGGGGGTTAAATATAGCCGTCATCGTCTGTCTAACGTGGCGAGAGGACTAGTAGAGAAGATAGGAAACTCAGCTTGCTACTGGATTATACTTGCAGAGATTGCTGGAGGAACATGTGTTTTGCAGATCTTGAGAATTCAGTGTCTAGATCTTTAACCGAATAAGCCCTAGATATGTGACAGCTACTACAGCCCTTGTGGCAAGCAAGAGATCAAGAGACAAGGCTGATCATGCGAGACTGCAGTCTCGTTAGTGTTCAGCTGGCCTTGACTGGTATGAGCGCTATGCGATATGAACAATCATCTGCTTGGGCCAGAAGCTTGTCTCTTACATGATAGAAATACCAGACTAAAATGTCTGTCGTATTGCTCGGTCGCCTCGGGTTTATGATAAAGCTTCGTACCGACCATGAAGGCCTCCTATTATGGACTGGATAAGCCCACATTGTATGATATCGTCCACTTGTCCTGGATGTAATACTACACCGCAAAGCCCTCTGACGTGTGGTAGCAACCCTTGCAACCTTTGCAAGAGCGTCTTCCAGGGAACAATATAGGTTCCTAGCACATCTCTGTCTAGAAGAGCTAATTTCGTATTAGTGGTCACTAGAGTATATCTGAGTCTTGACGCTAGGAGGATGGTCCAGTGGAAGAAGGCCGATTATATTGGTTCTACGGAACCTTGAAAGGTCTTCCAAGGTTTCAGCGCAGGGCATCCGGGATGAGCGGGGCTCGTAGGTAGTCAGTATGATATACGCCGGAGGTAATTGATTATCTGACATATGATATGTGCATGTTGCATGAAATGTGAGAATTATAACTTCATGATGCAATGGCAGCGGTTCTCGAACCGCTACCTGGAGGCTCTATAGATAGTTAGGTGGGGCACATCCAAGGTCAGCGAGTGCTAATGGGTTAGTAACAGCCCAATAGCTGTAATGTGCAGTGCATACCATGATAGACGTCATATACGAGATATACCGCGTCCAATCTTGGAGATGCCATGCATGCGAGATAGGGCCTACGAACATGATTCTAGGCAGCGAGATGAACAATAAAAACCCGGTGTATTTGAGCAGATTTTCCTGGCCTATGCTAGGTATATTTTCCAGCCGTTCATGACCGCGCCAGGGGAAAAATATCCATTCTCTCCACAACACATCCAGCATCGGCACCGGGAACGAGAGCCTGTAGACCGCAGACACCTCGCGACACCGACCCTGTTCTCACCAGTCTGCGAGCAGTTCCAAAAAAAAAATCCGGAACCCCTCGCAGCAACACCATAACAATCCTCCCTAGTTACCCAGTCCAACAAGATTCAATGGAAAACAAGTCGTGAAACGATGAAATGAAGACATGATTTTCCATAAAACCCCATAATTTTTCCGTCGATTTTGTAAATTCCCTTCGTCGCAGTATTTCTTGTAAAAAAAAGAAGACAAAGTGGGAATTTAACGGTAGGACTTCTGGTAACGTGCGCGAGCACCGCGACCACCGAACTTCTTGGGCTCCGCGCGGCGGTTGTCGGCAACGAGCAGGGTCTTGTCGTACTGGGCGAAAGCCTGCTTGAGCTGGATCTTGGAGTGCTCATCGACGTACTTCTGGTAGTAGGCAACGATGGACTTGGCGATGGCCTGACGGATGGCGTAGATCTGGGAGGTGTGACCACCACCGGAGACACGGACGCGGATGTCGACACCAGCGAACTTGTCAGTGCCAACGATCAGGAGGGGCTCGTAGACCTGTTGGGTTGCTAGATTAGAATCGCGTTCCTCGAGAAAGTTGCCGTTCACCCTGAAAGCTTTGCTTGACAACGGTAGAGTTTGTTGTTGGGTTGGCGGAGGGGGAAAAGTTTCCAAGTGCGTACCTTGAAGCGGAGGATCTCGGGCTGGACCAGGGAGAGGGGCTGGCCGTTAACCTTGATGAGGCCCTTGCCTTGCTGTAAAATCGGAAATTCTCAGTATGTTGTTCTTCATTCGTGTGATATCCCATGCGCCATCGATTTGTTGTTGCCCATCAAAAATATTTCCGACATCAAAATCCCATTTCCACGACTTTTCATTCGGATCCATTCGTAATAACTTTTCCAAGGCAGTTCCATCGAGATCTGATTGACGCAATAGGATGTAGAGCGGAGGGGGGAGGCATCGTCTTCATACCTTGCAGTGGGCGACAGCGGTGGCTATTGAAAAAGTTCGATCAGCAATAATTCAACGAGGGATGGAGATATCGAAATCGCAAGACTCACCCGTCTTCTTCTTGCCGAAGCATTGCACACTCGGGACGGAAGCCATGGTGGGTTGTCGTTGGGGGAGGAGTGTGTTGTCGAGGGAGATGGAAAAGAAGTCGACCGCGAATTCCCACACTGCAGTGATTCGCCTGAATTGCTGGTTGTTAGTGCGGGTTTCGCTTAGGACGCACTAGTCCCGAACTGGCTTAATTGGGTTCCCTGGCTTAGGGCTTGATCACATGACAGAAACTGAGTCACGTGTAGTCACGTGGATCGGGCCCAGGCGGAGTCCGACTTTGGCATGCGCAGAACTTCGGGGATTTGCTTGAGTTGCGGTTGCTGTTGTTGTCCTCCCCACTCACTCTTTCATACCTATCTGACACGATGTCGCAAACAGTCGGCAAGGTAAATACGACCCCATCGTGCTGCATAACTTGCCATACCCCGGCCAATTGCAAAATACAGCCCTCGTGATGCTAACATTATGCCTTCCTAGACCCGTCTTGCATACTCCCGCGCATGGCACTATGTCGACGCCGGCTCTGACTCCCGTTCGCTCGGACGTCTGGCATCATCAATTGCCCTTGTTCTGATGGGCAAGCATAAGCCGATCTATGACCCCTCGACGGACTGCGGAGACTACGTTGTGGTTGCCGGCTGTCACGACCTGCGGACCACCGGCAAGAAGCGATTCCAGAAGATGTACTATTCCCACAACACGCGCCCGGGTAGCTTGAAGAGCATGACTATGGATCAGATGTTCCAGAAATGGGGTGGGGGCGAGGTTTTGCGCCGTGCTGTGAAGGGAATGTTGCCTAAGAACCGCCTGCAGGAGCCGCGGTTGGCCCGACTGAAGAGTGAGTTTCACTGGAATGGAATTCGGCACACCTCTATGCAGATGGCTAACATTACTCTCTTCCAGCTTTCGAGGGACTTGCCCATCCCTACAAGCAGAACATTGTCAAGTTCGGCAATGAATCGGTCATTGGTGCCACCCGAGAAGTCCAAGAAGCTTTCAAGGAGGCCAAGGAGGCTCAGACTCCCGCTTAAACATGTTTTTCTACCTTGTTCGATTATATCCTTGACCTCGACTGCGATGTAATTTATTTCTGCGTTATGATCCAAAACCGCAAGCGCATGGGTGTGGAGTCTTATCTTTGGGATATTTTCTTTTTGATTCTCCTTTCTGTTGACTACTCTTTTTCAAATTCGACCTATGGGTCATTCTCTACACCGGTCTGTACTTATATAGCAAATTATGTGAAAATAAAAGAAATGTGTTGTCAAGCTGAAATTGGGGGTTTCACTCCCGGAGGTATATAGAGACATTATGTACAAGAGAAAGGAAGACAACAGATCATGTAGGGAACTCCAGAGTCCCGCTAGAGAGGCATTTACAGCTTGGCCTTGGGGCCAGCACGGCCAACAGTGCATTTGATAAGGCCGTTGGGGTTGGACTGGGGAGCGTACACCTCGGCGTCCTTGCCGGTGTTCTTGGTCCCCTTGTGCCAGCTGAGATCTATGTGGAGTTAGAAGAAGATCTTCACAACAATAAAAATGATCAAACGTACCAATCTCGAAGTAGTGGTTGTTGGGCAGCTCATATTCCACAGTCTCAAGCAGAGACGCAGTAGCAAGGATCTGCTCGCCCATCTTGTACATAGTAGCCTGCACACTGGCGCTGTTATCCTCAGCAAAGGTCTTGAGAGTGATAGCCCGGGCAGCCTCCCAGGTAGAATCGAACTTGGCAACATTAGCCTTCACCTCAGACACATTGCTGAAGCGGCGCCACTGCCAGTTGGCCGAAACATCAGTGCTGAGAATGCGGTCCCAGGTCTCCTTGAGGGTGGTGAACTCGTCGCGGAGGAAACCCCAGAACTGCGAGCCGGTGCTCTTGAGCACGGTCAGGCCGTTGATTGAGGAGTTGATATCGATGCCCTTGCCCTCAACAACATCGACCTGCACGTTGCGGGTCTCGGGGCTGTCCTTGATGAAGGAGTGCGGGTGGGGCTTGCCGTCGATGTTCATGCGCACCCAGCGGTGGGTGATAATCTTGACGTGTGCGGCGTGGATGTGGCTGTACTTCTCGACGAAGTGCGAACCCAGGATGGAGCCGAAGACCTCGGGGGTGGTCACGGGCTGCTGCTTGGCAGTGATGTAGATGGTGTTCTTAATGGAGTCGGTAGCAACGATAACGCTGTTGTCGGCCTTGGTGTAGCTACAGGGGAATTCGGTGTTAGCTCAGTCTTTAGCCATTCAAGCTGATTGCCACTGATAAGGGTGTTTGGTGCACTCACGAAGTCTCAATGTCACCCTCCAGCAGGACGCAGACGGTCATCTCGACAACGGTCTGAATACCGCTCTTCTCATCACGGTGCACCTTGTAAACGCGGACATTGTCCTTGCCGTATCGGGCAGCAGCGAGAGCGCTCATCTTGAAAGGTGGAGATAAGAGATTAGCGGAGATGGGAGATGGGTAGACGGCTGAAGGCAGGTAAGCTGGAGGTGAGCTGAAGGTGAGCTGCAGGTATGGAGAGGAGATGTTAGAATAGAGGAAAGTGGTTCCAGGAAAGCGATTCTTTATTTATTTCAGTGAAAAATGGGCTGATGCGCTCGTCCGCGACAGAGTATCGGGCACCTCCGATGCCCGCGAATGGCCGATCCCCACTTCCGATCTTATCGCAAACGTTTGAGCGGCATTTTCCACGGATAACACTTACGAAACACGTCAAATAGGAGAATGTGGAACACAGTTGACCAATGTCAAGCCGGATATTGTCGTTTTCCAAAATTGTGTAGACACGGTGATGGAGTAGACATCTGTTGGATGAGCAAAATTCTCCCCCAGATTTCGGGTTTCGAGCCGCCAGAGCTTATTGCACGACTAGTCTCGACTGGGACTTCCATTCCCGAATCCGAAATTCCGGCGTCCGATCTTGCTCCTTCGTGAAGCAAATCCCGCTTCAATCGGCGATCTCCACCGGGCAAATGCGATCATGAGGGAGAAGAGACACCTGAGAGACTGGGATTGACTAAAGCAAAACACTATTGCATCCGTCACCTGTGCATCCGTTCCAATATGTCCCGGAAACCTTTCAATATTGACTATAACTCATACTTGAATGTCCACTATGTTCTATGGGAACACCAAGTTATCATAAGAACCACTTGATATTGGAACCCAGAATTATTCGAAGTTTTGGATCATTATGCTAGGGATATTCGAAAGCCAACCAACCAATCATATATCCATGCACACCTCCACAATCCCGCAGTATATCTCCTATCATCTGTGTCAATATGAAGTTACTACGACACAATGAGCTCGATTCTCCACCGTAGGTCATATACAAGTGGTATTTAGACTATTGGATACTCTTCTCCAACTCTTCTCAGTTCAAATGTAAGACGCTGCGCCGGTTTCTATCAGTATCTGCAGCTTATATTTGTGGGAGCACAAGCGAAGTAGGGACTATATCATGGTCTTAACTCACTGATCACCTTGGGTCAGCGGGGGGCAAGTATTTGTGGGCCAGCTTTACCCTGGGAGGCGTCTACAGCTACAGCTGGAATTGCTGGAAGCTTTTATATCCATCTCGTTATAGTGGAAAGTACCGGTTTGTTCCCTCGCTATTAAGCACACCTGGGCAATCATCAAGTCAATTACTTAACACCTTTCCCTTGATTGTTGCTTAGTTCCCAACAGGTCCCGGGAGAGTGGCCAGTCATATGATCGCCTTCTAATCTATACTAGACTTCCATAAGCACTAGCTTTCTATAGGCGCTAGATTCCGGTAATTAGCTACCAACTGACTAACTAAGTAACTACTTAGTTTATTGTAGCTTATCAGTAATCATGGCTTTGGAACGCTTGGATCTCATTGATCCCCAGAGCGGTCCGTATGGGGTAGCTTTCCCAAGGTTATATACGTCGAGAAATCTAACGGTCGGAAGTCAATCTATAGTACACTAGTGCATGTAAATCCAACGTAGAAGCCCTGGAGATGATCCGCAAATCCATGACATAGCACGCCTAGCACTATTCTATCATCCTCAAGTCTTATAATTACAGACGGGAAGGAAGACATGCTCCGCTGGCCCCCAATCAACCCCACTTTTGTTTGACCAAACCAGAAGGATTGTCAGGGGCCTTCTTTTGCCTCTTGAATCCTCCTTTTAGCAACCTTAGGAACCAAAATCATGACAGCAACAGCCATACCCCTTACCACCGTCTTCTCACCAGCGGCCGCATGTACTACCGACACCTGGTATATTGAATACCTGTCTGGGACTTACCACTATGACAACGCCATTTCTGCCACTGATGCCGGATGGTGGTTAAGCCAAGGACCCAAGGAATGGAGTAGCTGTTTTCCTTCAGGATATAAAGCTGCTACGGACTTCTATTTCTCGCCCGGCCTATGTCCATCAGGATATACAGTCGCGAGCCAGTCAACGGATTCTCTAGATGGGAATGTAGAGACCCGAGCAACATGTTGCCCGTCGTGAGTTCAGTCTGTTATTCTAGCGCTATCAAAGGGTTACTAAGTAAGTCTTATGTAGAGGTTATAGCGCTCAAACTGAGAATGGGCTTGTTTGGTACTCAACGAACCGATGCACCTCCACCAATAGCAATTCTAATCACGCATGGACATTCACAAAAACCAATGAGATATCTAGCATGACGACCGCTGATGGTATAAATGCTAAGGCTGTTTTCATTCGGTGGCAATCCACTGATTTTACATCGCCAAGCGCGACAAGCATGGGAGCAACTACCAACACGGGGAGCTCGACGGTATCGCCCACAGCCACATCACAGGACACATCAGCAGACGGGAAGTCATCGGAAGCATGGATTGCTGGTCCTGTTATTGGGGCTGTATTTGCGTGTACCCTGGTGGCCCTGGCCGCAATCTGGTTTACTCGAAGAAAGTATAAACAAAAAACGAATGTCAATCCTGCTCAGTCTGGACTTTGGTACCATAAGCGGGAGCTGGGGGGAGACGGGCCCGCAGTGTTTGAGGCCCCTGCTGATACAAATTGCTCTTCCAAGAAGCCATTAGGAGAGCTTTCCGCGGCAAATCCCGTCTCCGAATTACCATGATAACCGAGATCCCGACTCCATGCCCATCAACGGTGATAGTCATGGTTCGCTCGCGCATCTAGCGTCAGACACATCTATATAAAAGGGGTTTCGGCTTCACAGCCAATATCTCTTGGCACTTGGGCCATTGGGGGCTATATGCAATGAAAAAGAGGGTGGGTGTCGCTGCGTATACAGCTCAGCCACTGGCTCAACTATCCCAAAGGGAGCTGTAATCATGTGCTCATGACAATCAAAGCTACCTGTGGCGTCAATTTCAATGACTTTCACGAGATTGCCTTTCGCAGCACTGCGATAGAAGCTCTGTATGGCCATGAGAACACTTTCGTTTTGACTAAATTTGATGTTGTATAGTATATCCCAGAGTGAGAGAAGAAGAACAACCATATAAGAGATAAATTTGGCAAAAGACGGATTCTCCAACACTGATCCCGCGGCCGATGCCATGTGGAGATCGATGTCTGAGAATGTTTTCGGTTGACTATAACCTTCTGACATAACGAGCACGTATAGTCATGGAGGAGTACCGGCAGATTATGGGACTCAAGGGAGCCATAACACAAAAATTCGGACTCCAGAGCATGTATCAATTTGCGGGGTGTTCCTAGGGCCACTTTGGGGTGGGCTTGTGGAGTATCGGTTCGGGTGGGGCGCAATGTCACTGGGGATGTTGGCTATATTGACAGCGGTGCCGATATGGTGGCTTGGGGAAGGAGAAGATCGACATGAACATATACCGAAGATAGAGAGGAAGAGGAAGAGAGGAAGAAAATCATCATTTGAATGTTGGTAAGAAAGACACTCTGGTGAATGTATAAATTAGGCAGTCAAATTGAGTTTCCCGATCATCGCGTCTTCTTGCCTTTTTCGGGCAATAAGGGACAGAACTCGATCGACGTCAACTTCTTATCTTTTACTTCAACTGCATAAATACTTTTACAGTTCGTCGCTTTGGTGTGGTCTTACAATGTCAACCCTTTTGAATTGTCTTGGTCTTTGTACTAAACGCAATCTCTACGCATCTGCGCGTACTATTGATGTGGGTGCTTTCATTGCTTCGGTCCTATGTCGCCTGTGACTGACATACAGTATAGAGTTACCTCAATCCACATCTCTCGAGACACATACAGTCTTATAGAAGACATTGCTCAGCATCAACTCGAAACATCACCACTTCTGCAGCAACCATGGCATCCAAAGGAAATCTCCACACAGAAACAGACAAAACAAAAAAATACACCTATCTCGCCGAAACAACTCCCCACCTCGCCACAATTCTCGGCTTTCCCACTCGCTGTTCAACCTTCCCAGCCTTATACAACAGCACCTGTACTGAGATCATCGATCTAGCATGCACAATCGCAGCCTTTGAGCCCGTGCGCCTCCATGCGCGCCCAGAAGATCTCTCAAAGGCCCAGAATCTCATCTCCAAGCGCCTAGAATCAAGCTCCAATAATGATAGACCTACCCAAGAATCGAACATCAATCTCATTCCCGTCGCAACAAACCACTGCTGGGTCCGCGATACGGGACCCGTTTACGTGCGCGGAGCCGAAGATCCACAACAGCGATACGCAATCGACTTCCAATTCTGCGAATGGGGAAACAAGGTTGAGGAGCTATTATACAACAGCTCAGTCGATAAAGAAGCAGCACTAGCAGAAGAGGGTACCGATTGGCCGATCATGGATTCCACACGACGGGAGGAGAATACCCTTTTCGCGCGCCGGGCTCTCGAACTCGAGAATCAAGATGGAAGACATCCTCCCGTTACCCGGGTTGTATCGTCAGTCCGTCTAGAGGGCGGTGGTATTGAGATGGATGGTGAAGGAACTTTCATGGCTGCTGCGAGTAGCGTGTTGGTTTCCTCGCGGAATGAAGGTCTCTCGCAAGATGATATCGAGACTGAGTTGGCTCGGTTATTAGGGATTAAGAAGTTTATCTGGATCCCTGGACGGGAGGGGTTGGATATTACGGATTGTCATATCGATGCAGAGGCACGATTTGTGAGACCTGGTGTAGTGGTTGTCTGTAAACCTCATGCGAAATGTGAGCCTGTTTACTGGGATATCTATCGTGAGGCGAGGGAAATTCTGGATGCTGCTACTGATGCGCAGGGACGGAGACTTCAGGTACATGATATTGAGGAGCCCGATCCGGAGCTTGTGAAGGGGAATGTTGCCGGAGAGGAGGATGGGCCGGCGGCATCTTATGTGAATTTCTACTTTGTGAATGGAGGATTGGTGATTCCTGCGTTCGGAGATCTCGAGGCGGATCGGAAGGCCTTGGAGATGATGAGGAGCCTTGTTCCTGAGCGGGAAGTCAGGCAAGTGGCCGTTAATGCTTTGCCGAGAACTGGAGGTGTGTTGCACTGTACGACACAGCAGGTGTTGTGAGCCGGACTTGTCATTCAGCATGAACATCTCTTCTCTTCAATATCGTCTCTCGGCCCAAGTCATACCAAAATCTATGATATTTTAAAGATGCATCAACATAAGCTGTATTGTCTGCCGAATTGTAAAGAAACATCAGTGTTTTCATCACTGATATGCTAAAGATGCAGTCGAAAAGATTCGACAACTTGAATGTTTTATTTTTTCTTTTCTTGTTTCATGAACACGAACATGAACTCAAGAAAAGCCAATCAATCCGCACCAGAGAAACCTCAGAACTCCCCAAACCTATAACGCCATGAGAAAGCCCAGAAAGACATGACCATCATAATCATTGCACGTAAAGAGGACCACCGACTTTGAGCAATTCCAGAAAAACCGTGGGTACTTTTGTTCATCACAGACTCAACTGATCAATACTCCCCACTCTCCCTCCACCCCCAAGTCTCCCCCCACCGTTCGTCACCATCCCCAACCGATAAAATCGTTCCTCCCCTGCAGGCGTCTTCCCCCCGATATACCACTTCTCCGGTCCTAACGCATCTCGAAACCCGCCCGAGCCACTAGAACTATCGCTCCCGCGACGCTGGCGATCTGCCGGCCCACGATTGATCGGGATCGGCGTGGAAGAAGACGGTGTCGGGGGAGGAGATGTTTCTGAGTAGGCGGAAGAAGTATGGTGGTAATGATGGGAATGGTGCTGAGGCTGAGATGCCGTAGCCGGCGGAGATGTAGATGTAGATGCTGATGCACCCGGTGGGATGGAATTCCCACTTGAGTGCGGGTGAGATGTAGATTGGTTTGCTGAGGCGGAACTGGAGGATGGGTTAGAGCCGGAACCGGCGGCTTTGGAGGCTATTGTGCGGGCGCTTTGGGTGAGTGTTGAGGAGGATAGAGAGGATGTGCCTGTTGATGGTTGGGAGGCTTTAAAGGTGGACTGGGCGCGGAACGCGGCCAAGAAGTTGGAGAGGAATGGTCTGTTGGTGGACATGGCTGGTACGCGATGTGGTGAGTGATTGCCGGATCGGCGGGGTCGAGGGGATCTTGATCAGTAGATGTAGGTAGTGGCCCTATTCCTTTGACCCGGGCTAGAACTCAAGGAAAGCGGAGCATATGAAGGGTCTGAACGGCGGGGGAAGTCAGAGATCCCGAGTCCAACTTGTTCCGAGAGGTGACGTACCAATCAGATGCCGGGGATTATGGGCATGACGTCGAGCAGGAAGTTCCCGGAGTGAACTTAACGCTGGGAACAGGCTACCTCCGCGGTATTGGTCTATTGGTCTACTGGTCTTGTTTCATTATGATTTTAGTACTATTATTATCGAATGGTTTGTCTAGCATCAGGCCATTATCTGATCGGATCTTCGCGGCTCAGCAGTTCATGCATTTACAGGCGCACCAGTCTGAAAACGATCATCTCTATTTCTAGATGCTTTTCGATAGAGCAGTTTCCCTAAGGGAGAACAGGAATAAAAGACATAACACCCTAAATCACACCAAACCCGAGGCGCGCATGTATGTTCGTGCCGTGCCGACTCGACTCTACTTACAGGCCATGCAAATGCACCGGGGGACAAAAGATAAAAACGAACAACCAGTAGAAAGGAAAAGATGAAAAATGAAAAAAATGAAAAACGTAAAAGATGAAACACTGCATAATTCGACAAGAGCCTTCCCACAAAAGACTTTTCTCTTTCTGCTGAAGTCGCGCAAAAACACATGCCCATGTCTATAGTTGTGGACGCCGAACGAAACCACCCTACCCATCTCATCAAAGAGGGCATAAAAAATCAACCAGACTCGCAATCAACCACCGTATAGTTGTACTCGTAGAGTGAAGAATGCCCACACCAGATGGGATCTGAAAGGGAAAATGAGTCATCAAGGATGAATACAATCAAAATGTCAAAACCAAGAACTGGACGCCAGAATCGGAAAAACGCCGCTTGGGTCGAGCGGAGTTGGGATCAGGGAGGAGAGGCGGAAGCGGCAGGGAGTAGTAAAACAATCATTTTTGGTTGGCAGGGAAAGACAAAAAGACACAGTCTAAGGGGGGTAAAAAAGAAAAGAGCCACGGCTGGAGCTGCCTTGAACAAGATATCAAATCAAGGCTGCAAACGAGAAAAATCGCATCCATCGCGTGCGGGGGGATCTGCACCAGTAGTCCTCACGATGGTCAGAATAGGCCTTCACTTTTTTGGGGTTTAATCTCTCCCGGATTGGCGCGTCGCGTCATATGATCCGAGGCTGTTTACTGTCGTGCAGGCTGAACGGTACCTGAAGAGGAATCTCATTAATATCTCATTCTTTTGCCATTGCCAACACAGATCACAGGGCTTACTCACCATCACCGCTCATAGTAGTCGAAGCCAGGTACAATCCGTTCATACCGCTCTCGGGGCCGCCGGCGGTCGTGGCGGGGTAGAACTTACGATCCGCATCGACGGGAGCGTGGATCGACTCCTGGCCGGTAGCCATGGAGTGGGGGAAAACGGGGTTCATATAACCGTCGGACGGACCGTGCTGGAACATCGACCAGTCAGGCTGGTTCGAATGGGGACCGGACATAGCCGGGTGTTTAGGGTCAGGGACGACCAGGGGCTTTACCTGTTCAAGAGGACGATCAACACTCAGTTGCTGGCCATGGGCATCGGTGCCGGACTGCATGAGGTACGGATTCTGCTTGGGCGCAGCCATCCAGGAAGCTCGCGCGGATGCCTGATCGGCATACGCGTTGTCACTCGGACCACGGCTCATACCGTTGGCCGGCGACATCGCGAACCCCATATGATGCTGCTGCTCATGGAAAGTGGGACGACCAACGGGCATTCCATTTCCATTCACGTGCCCGTCGCTGAATTGCGCACCCATAACACCATTGGAAGATGGGGCGGGATTACTAACTTCATCCATAGGCTTAGCGGGGTTCGCCGCTGCTGCTGCGGCCGCCGCCTGCTGCGATCGCTTCAGATGGGCCTGAGGGTGCGACAGGTGGGTCGCGCCCGTGGGGTTACCCCGACGGATTGAACACTTCTGGAAGTGGCGCTTCAAGATATCACTGCGAGAGAAGGTGTCCTTGCAGAGGACACACATGTAAGGCCGATCTCCGGTGTCTATTTGGAACAACAAAAGACGCGTCATTAGCTTCAATTTAAACAAGACACTTTTTTGAGAGAGAGAGCCAAAAGCAAAAGCGCAAAAAAAAAAAAAAAAAAAAAAACCAAAAAGTGATGGAAAGACTTGAGGGGTAGAAGATACTCACGTCTCAGCAGATGGCGCTTCAGGTGCTTAGCGTGCAAGTAGGTCTTGTTACAGTGCGGACAAGGGAATTTGCCATCCGCATCCTTGGCCGGAATGGTGGTGCTCTTTGCAGCACCGTTGATGCCGTTGGTGACAGGAGTCGCACGGCCCGGAACACTGGGCAAGATACCACGGCGGCCCTGAGAGCCCACGACCTGCGTCCGTGGCGGTTCCTTGGCTCCGTATGGCGAGCCGTTCGCGCCATTCACGTCGGGGCTCATGCCCCAGGACTTGCCATCGGAATAGCTGAAAGCCCCAGAGGGGAGACCGTTGAAATCGCGACGGTCACGCGGCGGGGCCGGAGCAATTGGCTGAGGGTAGCTCTGCGCGCTCGACGCAGGAGGCAACACGCTCGGAGGCGGGGGGTACGACTGAGAGGGGTGGGCCTGTGTCTGGTGGTTAGGATGCGACAAAAATGACGGTGGTTGGCTACCGACGGTCGAGTGCATGCCGGGCATGATGGGGGCAGTCGAGGCCCCGTACACGTCGTGAGTCGACGCGGGAAACCGTGACAGATCGGGCCGGTATGGCTGGCTCATGTAGGGATGCGGTGCGGGCGACTGAGTGTGATGAGGCTGGAGCGGCGGCAGGGTGTGCGGCTGCGACACCGGGTACTGCGGCTGCATCGAGTATTGAGGCATCGGCATACTCGAGATGGGGGTCGAGGAGAGCGGTGCGGAGCCCTGGGAAAGGGTGGAGGCAGGCCGCGAAGGGTGCGATCGGGGATCCATCTTGAAGAATTGGATGAGGGAAAGCGCGTCAAGGGGGAGAATTTAGGATGGTCGAAAACGATCACAAAGCAATCATCGAACAGCGGTGCTCTTTTTTTTCCGCTTCTTTCTCTTTCTCGTTGAATCAGAGACTGCTCCTTGTTTCTTTAGAAATTTTTCCCGAGGCGGAAAGGTGCCAAGTCACGAGGCAGATCAATTAGGGACGTCTGACTCCACACAAAAGGTAAGTCACAGAAGGCCAGGAGGGGGAGGAGAAAGAAAAGGTCAAGAAGGAAGGTTTGAGGAGATTTCCCCACGGTCACCCACCGAAGAAAGTCGTGTGGGAACTTTTTGGTGTTATCCGCACGTTGTCACCGTCGATGGGTTCTGTATCCACCAAGGAAGCGGGCGTGCAAGTGGGTCTGCAACTCGCAGGACAACAACTAGTCAGATCTGCTTCGCGTCAAAGAATGCGTCGAGGTCGAAGAACCCGAAAAAAACAACGACCACAGAATCCAATTAGGTGATAATTGATGGGGATGGTTAGGAGGATGAGGAAGAAGGAAATTTTTTTTTCTCTGATCAGTTTGAAAAGGCAGTTCGATCGCGAACGGGGGATTGGGGGGAAAAAAGAGGGAAAAGGAAAGAATTGGGGGGCGGGCAAACTTACCAGTTTACCAAGGTTACCATACCACGGAAAGTTTCAGATGGAAAATGTAAAATAGAAAATGGAAAAATGGAAAATCAAAATGTCAAAAAAATAAAACCAGAATTCCGAGAACCGAAAATGTTCCTATGATTGGTGACGGGAGCCGTTAGTTTGGGAGAGGCAAAGAATAGGTACCATAGACGAGAAAATTGAATTGAACTCAAATACAGAAAATAAAATAAAATAAAAGGTAATGTCAATACCGTACGAGCCAAAAGGCGCGGAATTCTGGTACAGAACAGGGAACGATGACGATATGCCGGGCGTCTTCCGAAGACGGCCCGGAGAGGAATGGCCGATCGCACCTGCTCGCAAGCGGAGTACGTGTACAGATCCGATTGTATATAATCATAGAGGACTCAGATTCGAATGGACTCGAACAGAGAAGACATTAGAATTAGACATTATCGAGTCCTCGAGGTCTAAAAGGATTTTACATATATTAGTAATATATGGGCTTTATTGGCAATATAGGGAATTTAGTCCTAGAATACATCCGGAAATGATTCATTCCTGAACTGACATCTGAATATGGACCTGGGGAAAAAGAATCCAGTCCACTGCCACATGCGTGTAAGGCTCCATTGTTTACCCGATCGCGGCGCTGTCCGATGTACTCCGTACGCATATGTACATTGGAGTGAGCTTCCCTATTGATACCAATGGAGAAGGATGTTCAGACCTACAATAAAACACATCGGTCTGAAAAGGGGTAAGCATCGGAACAGAATGATTATAGCCCATCACTATGCAACAATCCCAGCATAAACCCCCTGTGGATATCGAGTACTGCGTACATAAACCCCAATTGATGTTGGAGTTGGAGACTCGGTGGTTCTGACATACTGACCCTGGCTCCGCAGTGGCTTGACACGCCCCGCAGGTAAACAGATCACACATCTCACTCATGCAGGGAGATGCAGTCTCATTGCACACTCTCCTCCCGATCACTCAATCAGAGGCCCACATTCAAGCTCACGACCTGCTTTCGCTGTGACCAGGCGCTAGTGAGTGAACGAGCGTTTGAACCGAACGGTCGAGCTCCCTCGCACTGATCTCTCCTAATGGAAAACAGCACGTCATCTAGCTAGACACAGATGATACCAGACCTCATCGTGCATTAGCAATTCTTTTCATGGTTTTCCCTTCCATGCGACTTGCATGTCGAGGTTCGTTGTGTACGCGGGATCCTCGGACATAATTACCAGCATTAATACTAAGCATACGTACTCAAAATTGGTCTCTTCCCGAACTCTGTGATACGTGTCTCGGTAACGGCTATGCATTGTTGCCTTTAGTGGATGCGCCGTAGCCGCTTATTTTCTCCTCAAGCTAACGACACTACTGTACCTCTACCTAAAACGTACTTTTGAAATTATTTCCATTTTTTCTCCCCTCGCTCCTCTTTGTACCTCTTTAGTTTAGCGGTGGACCGCAATAGTGCGCACTACTGTTGAGTCTAATGGGTAAACCTTTCCTGTGGATGTTCCGGGAAAATTCCAACACTGTACAGAATTCAACTAGTAACTGTTCAGGGGCTCCCATTGGATCATCCACTTCCGTCCTAAGCTCCGGCTTTCGCAGTACTTCCGCCCGATCTCGACTCACTAGTATTACCTAATTTCCAGCAATGCCACCTTCCCAGGGGTTGGTTGGGGGAATGGTTCGATGTCTCAGCCAACTCTTATGCATCCTGTTTATGATTTATTTTAGAAAAACCCTCAACAATTAGCATGATGGAAGAAAATAAATTCTATATATCAGATATGAGGTACTCTTGTCCAGGTACGACCCTAGCCCCTCTCTGTTCTCCACCAGCAGAATTTCGCAAGAGCTTCTCCCGCTTCGATTGTGGACCTGCAAAAAGGCTTCGACCAGGGTTCTGCAGGAATCAATGATCGGATCTGACCATCCCCTCGTGACTTGCCATGAAACTATCAGATCCTTGGCGGAGACGGTCCTGATCCGTGCGAGGGGGAGACTAATTTTTACTTACCAAGCTAGTGACCGAAAAGGCAGGCCAAACAGACCATAATTCCCTCGCCTAACCTTCTCGTTTCATCTCGGTATGTTGCGCCGCCCCGGATAGCGGGTTCCGGGATGTAAATTTGTTTTCGTGGCTTGACTTGCAGGGAACTGACCTAGAAGGCGTCCATTGACTAATATCAACAATTCACCCGGCCAAGGGAATATAGAATGATGAATACTACTACAGGTTGGAAAAAAAAAAAATATAAAATACAGGTACAAGAATCCATGGAGACTCGGCAGCATAGCCGGGAATTGGCGAGGATCCACTCCCAGGGGCTCCCGAAGACGGTTCGGTCCACGAGTGATGCACTTAGACTCCAGCTACTACAGACTAAGGAGGTAGATAGAGGGGAACCTGAAGGTGGCTGATCCTCCAAACTACGGTGAGACGGTTTTCCGGCTCCTCTCTTTTCCTTTAGCCCAACACTTTTACTCCTTTGGGATTTGACTGCAGAATCAAACTCCGCCCAAAGGTACCCATTATCCAGCACTTAGCGTAGAGATCCAACCCACTTTCCAAGGTTAAGGATCGTCATGTAATTTTTCTTTTTCCCTTTAGTGTTCAGTTCCTATGTTTGAAAGCTTGGTTCTTGCGCGGCATCCATTACCAATCCCCCCATATGCCGACCTTTCTATCTCGGGTTCATAGCACCCCATTACCCGTAGGGCTATATCCGACCCGGATGGGATTTTGAAGTACATAGTCAATGGAACCATTGTAAAATAGTGCGCGGCTTTAAGATCGTAATGATCCCCGTCTTCTCCGTCCCCATCTCGGCCGAACTGGTAGGACCTCACGAGGACAGGTATCCACCGACCTAATATACTTAGCATAAGAAAGATTTCTGTGTAACTCAGTATACAAATTCTACGTGACTGATATTCAGGTACTTCCGAACCAACCTAGAGTAACTCATCCGATTTTGACCGGCAGAGGCCGGAAAGCAGTCAAAGAGCCAAGTCCGGATCGTCAAGTTTCAGGACGCTCAACAACCAATCACATAGCCACACCGCCCCCAGCGGATGAGAGGTTCGAGGACGCCACCCACCTCATAAGCTCACGAGGTTAACCGGGAGAGGTGTCCCTTTTTTTATCACATGCGTACTTCATATTCATAAGGGTTCAAGTCTTATTTGAGGTTATCATTGTCACTCTAATCTTGCTATTTGCTTCTTTCACTCCATGTGTTTTGAATGGTGGATCGGCATTCAAATTTCGGGGGGTAAGGGAAGGCCGCGGAAGTGTACAATTCTGTACGTTGTACCGTGGACTTGGGATTCCCATAAAGGTAAAAGAAAATTTCAACTCAACTTCTTAAATTCCAATATTCCGTATTATTGTATTTCCCCCTGGCGGCCGCGTCATGAGATTTCGTTTCGGATAGACTTTCAATGGAACCGTAAGAATCTTCTTTCTGCAGAATTCCATCAATTGCTATGATTGCTTGTACCATGATAAGGCTTAGAAGGCAAATAGTTCACATTGAGACCCATGGACGGAATTGTATTTTATATGGCTGTTTGCGTACGCGGAATGTCGGGAAGGACTTCAAATCCATCTTTCCAAATCATCAAATCATAAAAATAGCCATGGCTGCCTAAATGTGCATGTCGTCTTTCATTGGGCCTTCGCAGTAATTTTTGTTTTGTTGAGTGGCGGACTTGAAAAACGGCAAACTGGGTCCGCTCCCATACGCGGCCAATACCTCATGTCGTCGCGATGATACACTTCGCCCTCTGCCACCTCGCTTACCGCGATAATTTACCCTACCGTAACTCTCATCCATCTGGAAATCCTCGGGAAATGGGTCTCCCGATTCAGGAACAGTCGCCAATGACTCCACCAAGGATCCGAAGGCTCCAGGAACCGAATACATCGTTGTCGGCAGGACTCGCCCCTGTGTCGATCGGGTTATGAGCCGTGTCTTGAAAGTTTCCCTGAACGGATAGTGTGGCCGGAATATTAGTATTTCATACACTAATGCGAAACTTTACATACCAATGCCAAGTTGAGTATTATCTCACCGGCTTATGGTTCTTTGAAGAAAATATTATCAATCATCCGAAACTGAAATTTTCACTTTCTTAGCGCCCATCAAGTCACGTTCATCGTCTAACTCAACCTAATATACCATAGTGCCATGAAATCAGTTAAATGAGAGGCGTTATTGGAGATAGAGTTCATCTAAGGTGGATCCTCTCGTGTCGCGTATCTCGTGGGAAACAGAAGAACAGAAAGAGGGGGTGTGGATGCCCCCCATCTGGAGTCAGATTAAGCATATCTGTGTGTCCCATCGACTTATTTCTCCGTAACATCCATGTCCAGTGCCCACCGCGACGGTGGGGTCTGTTCAGGGGGGGACCAGTGGATCTATTCGCAGGATTCTCCCCGGGGATCCCAGCCGTTCGAGATACGGTACAGGGTACGTGGGTGGTGAGAAGTAGTTCACGTTCGGCTTTGTCTTTTTGTGAGAGACTTGTTGGTTATTTGTCGGCTTGGTGTCTCTGTTGGCTCTGTACTCCATTTAAGCGCTTGATTGGCCCTCCTCGTGGTTTCAACGGTAGTGTAGGATCTGCCTCGCTGCGAGGCCCCGTGTACCTAATACTTTGTAGAATGATCTCCCTCTTATCACTTGCATTGAGTGGGCTCAGGCTGTCGTCCGTTTCGCTGGTAGGTCGGAGATTTTAATTCTGCCGCTACTGTGTAGCGTGAGCCCCTGGGGATCTGAGCGTTGCGACATGCATTGTACCGACCCCATGCTAGCTCATATATATAGTGGTCATTAATCCTCCGCCGCCGGCCACCACTTGCACCAAATTTCTACCCAATTAATTTGAATTATAGCAGCAATGAAAACACTGAAGCATACGAATCTACAACTGATCCCCATTCAAAAAGTTCCCGATTGCCTAGGCCATTCAGGCTATCTAGATTGCGGATATAGAAGTCAAACATCTGGGGCTGGTGGAGTAGCCCACACCTCCACGGGAGAGCCCATCGCACCGGAACCCAAAAAATGAGCTCAGATGGGGCGCTGGAGCATCTCAATGTCAAAGTGGGTAATATGGAGAACTGTCAAGTCAACTATCATCACATGAAATATCTCCAAAATCATTTTAATCTAAACCCATATATAGATTTAGGGGACTGATTAGATTTAGGTACACGTTATCACCTGGGCATTGTCTGATTCTCAATAGTAATCCAGCACTCTGCCTTTCACCCCCAACAACCATATGATCCTAAAACCATGGTTCACACGATTGTATTGCCCCGAATCTTTGACTTTTCCTAATTGGTGTGGGAAGGGAGGTTATTATTTCGCGGAGTGCGGCGTCATCGCCTACGCAGATGGAAATTTTTGTCTCTGGTGGTGATGGATTCTTCGAGACTTGAGGCGGCTTTGGTGTTGTTTTGTGCGCAGAAGACTTCTGCCCGTGAGGCTGTGCGGTTGTATACGGTCGACGGGGTGTCGCGGAGTCCTTGGTCGTTGGCCACGCACTGGAAACAGGTTGTTAGCTTGATTGTATCTTAACTCTTAGGAGGGAATATTATTCGTCCATGTTGCCAAGGCTAATATAGGTAACGCGAGGAGACATTGCGGAGTGAAATGTAGACGCTGTAAATTTGATCGACAGTGTAGGAATGAAGGGGATTACAGGAACTTCATCGTTCAATCTTCATAACATACCAGGTCGGACTATTGTCACACAGTTAATTTGTTGCGAAATTAATTCATTCAATGGAATATTCCACAATGGATGCTTTTGGTGTAGTACTCAGGTCGAGTGTTGTCGATGATCCACTTGGAAAATGCGTTAGACTCTGCAGTGGCGGGCCTATGGCCAGCAAATGCCCGCTAATTTATGCTAATTTTCGTGAAAGACCCTTGAGGTTTTCAGAAGATTGGCAATCTCTCGGCGCAAAGAAGTCTAAAGAATTAAAACTGGACCAATATCCGAACGAAGGAAGGGCTGAAGCAGGATGAGAATGAAGAATGGTTATCATATACAAAGGACATTAAAACAATAGGCATGGAGTACCCTATGAACAAGAAGAAGAAACGAACCAGTCCACATATTGCAATACTACTTCGGCAGAGTTTCATCATACTTGGCACTCTTCGTCGTCTCGGTCTCTTGCGCATGTTCCGGCTCCACACCTTCACTGACTTCTGGCTCATCGTGGACAGCATGAATGGCATGCTCCACATTGACCTTGGGACCGGTGAACCAGCGGTGGGCATCAACAAACCACCAGATCAGAACAGCTAGCATCGGTCCACCATAGACAAGACAAGTCCAGTTCATAAGATCCGGAGTCAGATCTCCCTTGGTGACGCTGGGCAAGCACAAAATAGGCACCATGAGCGCAACAAAAGAACATCCAATACCACCGATCAGAGGTCCCCAGCGGCCGAGGTTCCAAGGTCCCTTACGGAATCGATTTCCCACAAAGAAAACACGAATGAAAATGGGGATGATGAAAGCGACGAATTGCGCTATGGCGCCGATAGAGAATAGGGCGCCGATGGCGGTGGTGCCAGCGAGAACCAGGAGACACATTATACATCCTAGGATGGAGTTGAGAACCACAGCATTGACGGGCGTCTGTGTGGTTTTGTTCACCTGCTTCCAGTACTTTGAAAAGGGGAAGCAGTCATCGCGAGCGTAGGCATATGTGACCCGCGAAGCGGCGACCATGCATCCCTGGCCCATAGAGAAGCCACAAATGATCGTCAGAGCGAGAATTCCAAGTGCTGCCTGCTGAGGTAGAACCTGGAGCAGATACGAAGCCCACGGTTGGCCCAATTCCGAACCGATGACTGCGTCAATGTCTGTAACCGTGTATGCAACGACGAGCTGTAGGAACCAGCCCATTACGCCGCCGACGCCGGATGTCATGACGATGGCACGCGGTGAGGCAACATTGGCGTTGGAACACTCCTCACTCAGATGGAAGGGTGAATCATAGCCGGACATGGTCCAGATTACACCAACGAACGTCATGAGCACGGCAATGCCGTCGGGGAAATCGGTTTGGTTCTTAATATCGCTCCAGACTTTGTGAGAGGGTGTAAACTTGGGAGTGTTCTTTGTAGCTGCGGGAATGACAATTAGGGTGGTGACGAGTGCGAGAACATTGAATGTTGAGCCCCAGGAATTGAATTGTGCCACCTGTTTCGTGGGTAGGCTGCTGATCACCGTGTGGATGATCATGATCAAGATCGTCAGGAGATAGATCTGCCAGTTTGTTGGGACGTAGCCTGGGTTGGTGATTGAGCCGGCAGCCAAGATCATTGCGGCCAGCGCGTAGTCCACTGATGGTGCTGCGGTGATTTGTCCAATCCAGTTAGACCATCCTGTGATCCATGCAGCTAAGGGGCCCCAGCCTGGGGGCGCGAGAACAGCTGCAGCATAGTAGAGCCCGCCACTGGAAATATGAATGGCAAGTTAATCCACGTCCAGAGTGATTCGGCGCGATGACAATGACATACCTGGTAGGCATGGCCGAGCACAGCTCCGCCATAGACATCGCAATACATTGGATAAAGATCATAGCGATGATCCAGCCCCAAACCATACCTGCTGTTCCTGCATATCCCATACCTGTTCAAGTATGTTAGCGATGGCTGGGAGCAAGGCCAAGCACTGACAAGAGACATACCATAATACAAAGTACTTGCGAATGATGGAAGTAATCCGAGCACTGCAAAACTGACACAAAAGGTCGTCCACAAGGAGAACTCTCGCTTGAATTCCTGCTTGTAACCCAGAGCCATAATCACCCGCTCATCCGCGTCCATCTCATGGTCCGCATATGGTACATCGCCATCTGCCAATATAGACGTGACCTGGGCATGCTGGGTATCACTGTATACTGAGGGCCGTTTATATGCCGAATCAGATGATTTGGATTCCATGATGGAAAACCAAGGTCATCCACGAACACGGAGATCAATAAAAAGCAGGGAAAGGGTGAAGAAAGAAAGACTGTCAAATCGGCAGCAGCGTAGTTATAGGTCTGGTATCGGACCTGCCGACCAGGGAACTCAGGCCGTTTTAAACTACCTAAGTTTCAAAGCTACGAAGCTGGGGGCTGTTCGGCTTTGGTTATCTATCAATGACGGCACTTTGAGATTAAGCCAATCAAGCCATGTGAAGCTCATGCAACGGGAGTGCGGAAGGCCGCTAGAAGGGCATAATAAGAGGGGTGGGACGAACAGGGGCCTGCTTTTGGTCCAACGCTCTCTCCACAAATCGCGATATGATAACGACTGGACCATCACATAATATATGCCGTAATGGATGAATTATTCTGCGATAGACCAATCCCCGAGCAGATGGCTTTCTCGGAAGGACAAGGGATCCTTTGATTCGGGCGATGCGCATGGACTTCTCCGCACCGCGGGGCTTGTGATTCGTAGACCTGGAACTCAAAAGCCTTGTATTCGAATGAATGAGATCCGTGCTACCCCAGTTAGCTTGGCAAGAAAGCTACCAAACCCATCAGGGCAGTTTCAGGCGTCGAAGGAGGCGAATGTGCCTTATCTCGTGATATCAGGGGTCAGAGATAAGACGGTTGATGTTGGACTCGCATACATCGATGCTTATCTACACTGCATGGACCTGCCCTGTTAGGAGAAGTGGCTTTTGCATACTTCTCGCTTCTCGTTTGGTATATCAGAATCGACTATATTAAGATCTGCTATGACTCGCTATCACATACTAGGGTAAGCTAAGATCCGTCTACAGGCGAGAGGTCTAGAACGACGATCACATCCACAAAGAAGATTAACCATGGATTTGGTTTGGAAAAACGGCTGCCTCTATGTGCTATTCGAAACATAAAAGACTTTCATCACTATTCTACACTTCCCCTGATCTCCAGTACCGGGCCAATGGCATGTCGCCCGTTGTCCACCAAAGCGAAATAATCTAGAAGGGCTATCAGGGCAGTTAATATCCACAGCTTATGGCCAATAACGGAATACAAGCGAGAAAGAACTCACGTTGTCCTCAGGGGCAATGGTGCGGTCGAAGTAGGTGTCCAGGAAGGGGAACTTCTGGAGGATATCACGGCGCACACGGGGGACCTCGCCGAACATGAAGAGAGCGGCGGTACCGGCGAAGACACCGAAGGAAGCAGCAAGGGTACCACTATAATAAAATATGAGCACTACTGTTCAATATGGTCAGTTCAAGGAATGGTGGGTAGACTTACGCCCGAACGGCACTGGTCATGTCAAAGCCAGCGACACGACGGGTGATGTCGATCCTACAAAAATCGTATTAGCATCAATTCCTCTGGGTCGCTCTATCTGGGCAATCGTGCAACCCTCCAAGCACACGGTAATCTCCGAGATGACGAAGTTTTGCACCGGCCGCACAGTCCGCCGGGAGGGAATTGAGTCATGCTCCAGCCACATTCAACAGGAGGCCATGGAGAAGGTGGCCCTACACCCTGTAGGATACCAGCCCATATCCGATCCGGTGACTGTTTGGCCTGCTGCATCGTCCATGGGGTTCCGATATGGCCAAAAGAGTAGGGCTTCGGGTGTCTTACTTGGGCGCAAAGGCAGAGCTGGTGGCCTGGGCCGCAGCGCGGCGGAGGGTAGGAGTGAAAACCTGTGAGTTGAAGGAAGGCCTGCGTTAGCAATCGCTCTAAAAGAGTAATCGTACGTTCCGCGTCTATCCCGGGAGGTCATCTGTCGGTGACGCGATGTGTCCGACCCGACCCCCGGTTACGATGACTCAATAAAGATCGAGACCGGAATTGTTTAAGGGACTTGATAAACATTGTCCGCATAGGTAAGGACATACCATTGTGGTCAGCGAGAGCAGATCGTGGGACAAATGCTGGAGGGACAGGAGCTGGCACTTGGACGACGAAAACCGGGAGTGCCCGACTTCGCAGCCAATCACAGTTTGGTATGCGACAAAGCACGTGATCAGTAGCCCATCCACCAATCACAGGCCACATAATTGATTCAAATACCCGGGGAAGGTGGAAGTACGCATCTAATAATGCTAATAACGGTGGGGTTTGGGAATTGGGTTCTGAATTGCTGGAAGACAGAATGAAACTAATAATGAAAAAGAAGTATGTGCTTCAATACCTCAGGGTCGAACATGCAAAGACCAAGAGACCGGGCAGCAGGAAGATAGCCTGAAATCAATCAAATACAGTCTAAAAGGAACAAAAAATTATAAGAAACCGTGCAGCCAAACACCTGAACTGTACATGCTCTCATTAGTCGACCTTTCCGGTCGAACCTCCGTTCAAGAATCCCTCCTTCCCATCCAGGTGGAAGAAACCACCACCAGTACCACCGTTAGAGTTGCCCAGAATGCCGCCACGACCAAGACCAGTGCGACGCAGGAAGCGTCCACGGCCGAAAATTGCGGCCACAGCCACCGTCAGGCCCAAGAGAATGAAGAAGAGAATAGGGTGGCTGCTGAGGAAGGATCGCGTATAGAAGAAGAAAGTCTCCAGAGTACCGATAGTGGACTTAGGGGACAGCTTGGGAGGGGAGGAAATGACAAGAGGGATGGTCTCAAGAATTGAGGTACGCGAGGCCATAATGGGAGCCCCACTGGAAGCAGTATCCCAGTAACGACGGTTCTGTGAGGTGTTAGTAATAAGTGGCGCAAAGTGGGTTCAATATGGGCGCTTACATCTTCATCGTTCACAATGACACGGTCACCATTCTCCACATCGATACCGTAAGTAGTGCGGAGCCAGCGCTCCCAGAAGTCACCATCAATCCAGGCAAAGTGGACCGGCTTCTTGTCATCCTCACGAATGGTGATGCGCATGTTCTTAGCGGCCCGTAGCGCGCGCTGATCATTACGGTCATCCGCCTCCTCGATGCGCAATTGCTTGGCATCACGAAGTTCAGATCGCTCGAGGCGGAAAAGTTGAATCTGCTTATCCATCCACTCGGAAGCAGCTTCCTTCAACTCCCGCCTAGACTGCTTAAAATCGTCGGAGCGGCGGCGGCTGAGAATACCTAGGACCACGTATTTGCCGTCCATAATTTCCCGAGCATTGGAAGCCGTGAGTTCGGGAACAATTGGCAGCCAAACGGTCTGCATCCAAGACAGGACTTGCCGGAAGTCTCTCATATCCTTCGGTGCAAGCGCGTTGTAATAGTTGGGGCGACCATCGCGGACTACCAAAAGGCGTGGCCAGGTCGAGATCTTAAATCGCTCGGCCAAAGCAGCGCTGCTAGTCTTCACAATCCGAGCGTGACCCACAAGGCTGAGAGTCAAACGGTCCATAGCCGCAAAGTCCTCCGACGTGGTCGCGAGGTCGTAAAAGTACAAGAAAAGGACCTCTTCGGTCTCCTCCAGCTCCTTGAAGGTAGCTGCATCCACGTCCTCGATCTCAGAGTAAGGACCAATGGCCTTGTTAGTGAACGAGAGCAAATCGCCCAGGCCACGGAGACCAGTATATTCCACTCGCTGACCACCACGGAAGAAGTAAATAGTGGGAAAAGCGTTGACTCGCGCATCCTCACAAAGGCGGGATTCAACATCACAGTTCACTTCACCAATATTCAAGGTGTCTTTCATTTCCTTGGCCATCTCCTGCCAGTTGGGAGCCATGGCCTGGCAGTGGGGGCACCAAGGGGCGTAGAATTTGATAAACCAGGAGTCTTGCGTAGTGGTCACAAGTTTTTGGAAGCTCTCGGCAGTGAGGGGAACAGAAACGCCCTGCGGGTTGGGGGGTGCGCTCTTCGGCTTGGTCTTGACAACAGTGGTATCGTCCGATTTGGTGTTCACAGATGACGGCGGTGTCTGTTGAGAAACCAGTTCGTTCTGCTTCTCACCAGCCTTGACTCCAGCCTCTGGGTCCTTGTCCTTCGCAACCGGCGAATCAGGCTCTGCGGTTGAGTCCACACCAGGTGCGCCAACCTCGGGCAATTTGATACCCTGCGGAGGACGAGATCCAGGCTTAGTCGCCTCGAGCCTTTCTTCAATGAGTTTGCTCAGATCCTCAATTTTCTTCGCGCCAACAAAAGTGTCCTTCTGCACGCCGTTTTCGTAGAAGGCAAAGGTCGGGTAGGCTCCGATACCAAGTTTCTCGCAGAGGTCGCCGTCGGTGAGACAGTTCATAGATGCGAAGTGAAAGTTGTAGTATTGAGTAAAGGAGTTGACGGATTTAGGGTCTGGGGTCTTTCCAGAAGATGGCGTAATGGGGTTCGAAGTCTAGAGCTGGCTATTAGCACGAGGGAGGGATGTCAATCTTGAGGAACGATCACTCACGTAGTAGTACTCGTAGGTTGTTTGGTAGTATGGCGCAGCCTTTCTGCAGTGAGCGCAGGCTGGGGAATAGTGTTTCACCATCCTACGACTGTTAGAATCACCGAATTTCCCTGGTGTAGCCGGCATAGAATGGAGGATACTAACCAGATGCCATCTTTGGTGGTCTCTTCGAAATTACTTTGTGTCAGTTGGAACAACGGAGGCACATCAAGGCCATTGAACACAGATGGCACCTCAGGATCAAGTCCTTTGTTGGATCTTTTCTGCAATCGGTTGACACTGCTCGATTCCACGTCCGAAGGTGCGGACAGTGTCGGGACTGCTAATAGAGAGATGAGGGACCACCCCAACCAGGAGGCTCTCATTTTGGCGGTTTGTGGAGAGGTATTCTACCTCAAATGAGGAAAAAGCCGAAAAAAGAAGAAAAAATACTGAATCCTTCGAGGCTGTTTAAACGAAGGACGGAGGTCGAAGGGTGAAATTGCGAAATGTCACAGGTGGCACATTGGACGACCGGGAGGGATGAGTGCGGGATACCGAGAGAAAAAGTGCAAGCAGCAGGGAGGATTGACCAAGCCCCGAGCCGTAGAAAGAACAGAATCAGACAACACACCGGGCGAAGTCCCAACTTAAGCGGACGTGAGGATTACAGTTGAACAAAACGATGTTGCCCCTGCTTCCTCATATTGCGGAACTTCTGTTAATCCGGGCCCCGACCGTCGAACTTGCCCGCCGTCTCACCCTGACCAATTGGGCTCTCCGCAATCAGCAACCTTCAATTATCATTCATACCACAACCACAATGAGGTCTACACTTCGACTGTTGGCCAATGTCAAGCCCCGGTACTTGGAGCCTTTTACTCCCACCGGATTGACTGGCCTCTTCACCCACCCGAGCCCCCGGCCGACCTTGATCTTCCTTTACACCAACACCCTTCAGAAGCTGCAGTCCTTCCCCGAAACATCTGCCTACCGCCAGTCCGTTGAAGCATTGACCCGCCACCGTCTTCAGATCGTTGAGTCACAGAAGCCCCCCGGTTTCGATGCGTGGTTGGAGCGCGCGAAGAAGACCATTGGTGCCGAGCCCGAGCGTTTCGCTCAGCTCCAGCTTAAGAATGGCGCATTCGCCTACGCCGCTTCGCAAGAGCGGGATTTCAGCGACGAAGCCCGCGGCAAGGAGTGGGATGGTGAGGGAATGTCTGCTACGACTGAGGGTCCTACCCGTACCGCGGCGGAAGAGGCCGAGTGGATTAAGATTATCGAGGAGGGTAGCGAGTCAGCCGCCAACGAGACTGACTTCCACGAGGTTTCCATGAAGTGGGAGAGCGAGCCTGCCCTGGAGGCTGACCAGTATGCGATTCCACCCCCAGGCTATAATGTAAATGAACCCGAGGCTAATGTATGCAAACAGGATCTCCGAGATTGAGCAGAAGATCGGTGCAGGCCTCATCGAGGAGATCATTCAGGTTGCCGAGGCCGAGTCCAAGCTTGTGGATGAGCTGTACAAGGCGAAAGTGTGAGTAATAGCTGAAGTCTTCCATTTGCATCAGAATGCTGACATGTTTTCATAGTTGGGAGGAGCTTGAGGAAAAGCCTGCCCCCGGTCAGTGGACCTACTTCGAGCGCGGTAATTAAGAGAATACCGGAAAAAGGCTTGGAATGCCAGTTTCTGTAACTATTAGAGGATGGGATGTTCGAATAAATTTTTCACGTTTTTCTTTTGATCAGTCAATTGACCTCAACAATGCAGTTGAAGTAGTTGACACTGACCAGATGTTTACTATGTAATAGGTGCCTAGGTATCTAAATTTGCGCTGGGGAGTTTACAGATTCAATATCTAGTTCCATAAGCATCACTTTGGTCGCACTACTGCCAGGTGGTATGTATTGAAAACAATTCATAAGTAACTATAGAATCTCTGGACCAGGAATATATAATACGACCTTCGGACGCACTGACACAGCATTGTTGCCTGTATGCCCACTACGGTGACTAGGCGTGCAATATTTGATTCGAGTCCTTGGAATGTTCTCTTTTGCCCATATTTTTGCAATTGCTATAGCTGTGTGTGAATAAAGAATAAAGTGCTATTGCACTAAATGTTTACATGCGGGTCTATCAGATCTCGAATGATGTGAAAGCGGTGAGAGCGGGAATCCCCTTGTGGACACATTGATTGTCCCTGAGTCCCCTCCAGCTAAGCTCTCTTCCTGGGAAAAGCTCTGTGTTTATCTTGATTCCCCTGCTGACCCCGAGCTTCGTCTGTCACTTGTTCCCTCGGGCTGTCTGAGCGGCTCGTGGATTTCTAGCTCCTATACGCCCAACCGTCGCATCACACAAACACACCCCGTCCACCCCCACAACATGCGGCTCGACATCAAGGTACGCAGAGTCCATTCGGCAGTAGCTACCCTTGGTAGCAAGGAAATACTTTGTCAGGTTGGAGATAATTGGAATTGGCGAGGTTGCTGACCAGAGTGTTGTGATGCAGAGGCAACTCTTTGCCCGCTCCGAGCGGGTGAAGGGTATTGACTTCCACCCCACAGAGCCATGGGTAAGTCTAATTGATGGTCCCCGGAAGTCTTGATTCATACTAATATCTCATCAGATCCTGACCACGTTGTACAGCGGTATGTTCAGCAAGGCATTATCTGCGAGTGCATCCATTTCCTAACCCGTTCGCCGCGCCAGGTCACGTTTACATCTGGTCATACGAGACACAGGTATGTTCTGACTGGGTCAATCATGCCGATACAGACTAAGCGTTTATCTAGTCTATTATCAAAACTTTCGAGCTCACCGATGTCCCCGTTCGTGCTGGTCGATTCATTGCGCGGAAGAACTGGATCGTTTGCGGTTCGGATGACTTCCAGCTCCGTGTCTACAACTACAATACCTCCGAGAAGATCACCTCCTTTGAAGCACACCCGGACTACATCCGTTCAATCGTTGTCCACCCGACTCTGCCCTACATTCTCACTGCCAGTGATGACATGACCATTAAGTTGTGGGATTGGGAGAAGAATTGGAAGTGTGTTCAGGTCTTCGAGGGCCACAGCCACTATGTGATGGGAATGGCGATCAACCCCAAGGACACAAAGTAAGTGAATCGTCCCGCTATACACGTGGCTCTTCGTCTACTAAGACGGAAAATAGCACTTTCGCAAGTTCCTGTCTTGATCGTACTGTCAAGATTTGGAGCCTTGGCTCCCCCCACGCCAACTCGACCCTTGAGGCCCACGAAACCAAGGGCGTCAACCACGTCGACTATTACCCTGGAGCCGATAAACCATACCTCTTGACCACCAGCGATGATAAGACAATCAAAGTCTGGGACTACACCACCAAAGCGCTTGTTGCAACATTGGAGGGCCACACTAGCAATGTCTCCTTTGCCTGCTATCACCCTGAATTGCCCGTCATTATCTCTGGTTCGGAGGATGGAACAATTAAGATCTGGCACGCAAACACCTACCGACTAGAGCAGTCACTAAGCTATGGTTTGGAGCGCGCATGGTGTGTCGCCTATCAAAGGGGCCGACAGGGAGTCGCAATGGGTTTCGACGATGGTGCAGTTGTTGTGAAGATGGGTCGCGAGGAACCCGCAGTGTCAATGGATGGATCCGGTAAGCTCATCTGGGCCAGACACAGTGAGGTAGTCTCGTCAGTCATCAAGGGCAGCGAAGCGAGCCTGAAGGATGGCGAACCTCTTTCGTTGCCGGCCAAGGATCTGGGAACCTGCGAGGTCTACCCACAGACATTGACCCATTCGCCAAATGGACGTTTTGTCTCAGTTTGTGGTGATGGCGAATACATAATTTACACAGCGTTAGCATGGCGCAACAAGGCTTTTGGCCAAGCTTTGGATTTCGCTTGGGGCTCCAAGGACAACAGCAATGATTACGCTATTCGTGAATCCGCAACAAGTGTCAAAATCTTCAAGAACTTCAAGGAGCAACCTGGTGGCCTTGATGTCGGATTCCAAGCCGAGGGGCTCACTGATGGTGTGCTGCTTGGTGTTAAGGGCCAAGGTGGAATTGGTCTTTTCGATTGGGAGTCCGGTAGCTTGGTCCGCCGAATTGAAGTTGACCCCAAGAATGTGAGCTCGGGACGTAATGAAGCTTCAAAGATGTGATAAACTGACAATTTCAAACAGGTTTACTGGTCTGAGTCTGGCGAACTAGTTACACTCGCGTGCGAGGACGCTTTCTATGTCTTGCGGTACTCGAAGGAGGCCTTTATCGAGGGTGTCAACAACGGGGAGGCCGATGAAGATGGTGTCGAGGCGGCCGTCGAGCTTGTCGCTTCTATTAACGAAACAATTACAAGTGCCTGCTGGGTTGGAGACGTTCTCATTTTCTCTAGCTCTACAAACCGCTTGAACTATCTTGTTGGAGACCAGGTCATTTCAATCAGCCACATGGACCAACCGGCCTATGTTCTTGGATATCTGCCTCGTGATGGTCGAATCTACTTGTGTGACAAGGACGTTAACGTTGTTTCATTTGGTCTGTCCCTCAGCATGGTTAGCTACCAGACTGTCGTTCTGCGCGGCGATATGGAAACGGCCGCCGAACTACTTGAGGATGTGCCCCAAGATCAAATGAACAAGGTTGCCCGCTTCCTTGAGGGTCAAGGATACAAGGAGATGGCCCTTGAGGTTGCCACAGACCCCGAGCACCGCTTCGACCTGGCCCTGTCACTTAACGATCTTGAAACTGCCCTCCAGATTACCCGCGACGCAAAGGTCGAAAACAACCACCGGTGGAAGCTACTTGGCGACAAGTCTATGGAGTCGTGGAATCTTGCTCTTGCCGAGGAGTGCTTTGTCAACTCGAAAGATTTCGGCTCTCTTTTACTGCTACACACTGCCAGCAACAACCGGGCAGGCCTCCGTGCCCTAGTTGCTCAGGCCTCCGAGGCAGGCCTACACAATGTTGCCTTCTCTGCTCTCTGGTCTCTTGGTGATGTAGATGGTGGCATCGACCTGCTTGTGCAGACCAACCGCATTGCCGAGGCCGTCTTTTTCGCTCAGACCTACAAGCCAAGTCGTGCACCCGCACTGGTTGTTCAGTGGAAGGAGTCTCTTGACACCTCGGGCAAGTCCAAGGTCGCCCGTCTGATCGGAGTTCCACCAGGTGCACCCGATGTTTCAACAGATGATGACCTCTTCCCAGAGTGGGATGAGTACATTCGTCTCGAGAAAGAGGGCATTCCCGAGCCCCCATCATCCGAGTCTCTGATTGATATCAACGCGGATGACGATAATGAGCCCGCGAGCGCGACAAACGGTGGTCCGGAGGTAGAAGCTGAGGCTGAAGCCGAAGCCGAATCTGAAGAGGATGCCGAGGAGGAGACCGAAGCTGAAGCTGAGGCTGAGGCTGAGGCTGTGGCAGAGGAGTAAAATGGTCAGGTTGTATTCGTACATGCTCGGGCGAAGCGTTGATAGAAGAGCATTTTATTTTCCAATTGCCGAAATCGGTTACTTCTGAATTGCGAACGGCGTCTTAACGTGTGTCCGACTTTGTTATCTCAATTTTCTTTTCTCTTGTTGTCCCTACTATTTCCTTTGCGTTACAGTTGTAATCCCTGACCATATCTCAATCTTGGTGATTGAATGAATAGAACAATGATACGGTCTCATCTATGATCCTAGTACCTTTCTTGAAATCGTCACATTGCACTCAAGCTTATGTAAAGGTTTGCCAACGAAACAGGTGGTTTCACCATGGAGAAAACTGTGATTTTGAAGTTGGAACAGAGTTAGGTATCCTTGGGATCCCCCATGGTCAGGGATCAAGGAAGATTATTCAGTAGGTAGAATATATTCTAAGTACTACGTTGAAATGGTAAATAATTACCAGATATCCAGCTAAGAGGATGATACATATATGTATATCGTCAATTCAGAGGAAATGTATTTGGTACTGTCCATTGTAAACCGTCAAGGATACAGAAAATCATTCTCGCGCCCGAAACAAACAGAAAGTCAAGACAGAGGTAATGACCCCTTGATAATGTCGAACGGAAAAACGATTGAGAAGGAACCTGCCTAAGGGGTTTTCGATGACGCTGAGATGGATTCACCAGGAAAAAAAAACCAAAGCGCTCAATGGGGGAGGCGAGATGAGGAAACAAGAAAGATGGTAAAAAATGAACCACACAAAAGTCTCTTAGCTTGAAGAGACTTTGAGACCAGGATGCCACAGACTCCTTGGGATGGAAAGTAACAAAAGACAAGACAGAAAAAGAGAGAAAAATGATCAAGATTGGTGATATGTGTGTGTGGACCAGGACAAAAAACACAGTACAAAGGAGAATCGTCTATGAGCTTCTCTCGCACATTGATCTTTCTCGATCTAGTCGAAAAGGCAGCCCGAAGCAGGTTTGATACTTTTACTCGGGGATGCTGCCAAATGATGGGTCTTTGACACTGCCGCCGGCGTCACCGAGACCGGCGATAGGACGGTTATAGGACCATCCAAGGAACTGCTCCTGTACGGTCTGTGACAGGGCTGGTCCATCGACGTAGGAGTCTTGTGGTTTCTCCGATGTGAATTCCTCATCGAAGTTGTCCGTATCACGGGCATCCGACTGAATCAAGCGGTTAGAAAACAAAATCGGTATCATGAGGATATCGGGGGAAAAGGGAATACATACCACGTTTGGACGGAAGCTAGGCTCATACTTGCGCTGAAGCAGCTTGCGCCAGTCAATGTTGGCAAAGAAGTGATGAGACTTGATCTCTGCTGCACCACTGGCACCGAGACGGCGCTGGGGGTCGCGGTCCAGCAGTCGGGTGAGAAGATCCCGAGCAGCGGGCGGGACAATGTCACTGCTGGGGAAGGTAAGAGGCTCCTGCAAGATCTTGCGGTACATCTCGTTGGTGTTCTCGTCATAGAATGGAGGCAAGCCAGTCAGCATCTCATAAAGCAAAACACCCAAGGTCCACCAATCCACAGTCTTGGTGTAACCGTTACCAAGCAGAAGTTCAGGCGCAAGGTATTCGGGAGTTCCACAGAAAGCTGAAATGGATTAGTAACCAAGATTCTAAAATAATGACGGCGCGAAATCTTACTGTTTGTTCGGTCTTCGTCCTTCATATCCAACTTGCACAGACCGAAGTCGCAGAGGGCGATGTGGCCAGTGTAGTCGAGCAGAATGTTCTCAGGCTTAAGATCACGGTAAATGACCTTGAAACCATGGAGACACTCAAGAGCACACAACAGCTCTGCTGTGTAGAACCGGGCGCGATTAATATCAAACCTCTGTTCTCTTTGCAGGTGATGGAACAATTCTCCGCCGTTCACAAATGCCAGCACCAGGTACAGCTTTTCAGGAGATTGGAAGGAGAACTTCAAGGGGACAATGAAAGGATTGTTGATTTGCGCAAGCACCGAGCGCTCCGCAAGAGTGTGGGTAACTTCAGATCTCGAGATGATATGAGCCTTGCGAATTGTCTTCAAGGCGTAGATTCGGCCGGTATCATTCTTCCTGTTTCACGAAACGATCATCAGCAACGTGAGGGTCAAACAGGGGGGGGGGGGGGGTGCCATCTTACACGACCTGCATGACTTTGCCGAAACTTCCCTTACCAACGACCTTCAATAAGTCGAAGTCCTCCATCTTCAAACTGCGCTGCCGATTCTCGACGAATGAAACACCAATCTTGATGGAGCCGGTTCCAAACTGAAGGTCCAGCCACTCAGCGCCAGACTGACCCCGAATGCGCTCCTGTTCAGCATGAGCGGCGGCGGCCTTCTGGTTGTCTTTTTTGCTCAACTTGGGATCTTCGAGGTAGGGCTGGCCCGCCTCCTCGAAGCGGGGGTGGACCTTCACGGCGCCCAGGAAGATGTCCTCACTACGGCCGACACCAGCGCGAGCCGCAGGATTGCGCAGATACAGCTGCACGTTTAACTCAGTCTTTCGGGAAACGTCAAATTTGAAGGCCGTACTGTCTCCTGCCCACAAAGGCGCCTCCGGGTTACCTGACACGGCATCGACAAAGACCTGGTTCTTTTCAAAATCAAGCAGAGCGTACGGGAGATATTTGGTGGAGTAGCGGCCGTGAATGGTGGGTGCGGAATTGATACCCCCACTAGTGGACTGCGGTCGGGCATTCTGCACGTAGGAACCGGATTGGCCATGCGACGAATGTGACGAAGAGGAGGTGTTAGGACGCAATGACGAGGGAGCGTAGGAGTTGTTTTGGAAATGCGAGTTAAATATCTGCTGGAATTGAGGGGACAAGGCCAATCCTCGGCCTTCGTGGAGGGTCACGATTAGGATACCTGGGTTCACTTGAGCCACAGGGGGAGACACGAGGGACTCCGAGGCGACTGGAAAATCAAAACCGGAGGAATTAGCATTGATCTCGGAGATTACTTCCATCCAAATTCGACGGTGTTACTTACCGATGCCATTTGTTGAAGGAGTCGGGGGGATGCTCGGGGCCTGTGTGGCCACTGGGGTCTCATCACCACCGCCGTTTGAGTCGCCCTTGATTGTCGAGGTAGACGACGACCGACCAAAGCCTTGTGTCAAGGGGGCAAGGTGCGTCTCCTTCAGTTCTGTATGGGCTGGTTAGCCCCATCTTATTTCCCCTGAAGATGTTGCATATGCACCGCCTCCACTGTTCAAGGAGGGGTGTCACATTGATTTTGAGGGGTGAGAAATAGGGAGGGAGACCAACTGAACATACTTTTGGTGAGCTTCCAGGACATGATGGCGGTCTTTGTTGACTTATGTTCTTTAGATCTTGTCCAGGGGGTTGCTCAACAAGATCGAAGACCAAAGTTGACCGCGGATGTGTAGACTGGGGTCACCAAACAAAGTCAACATCGAAAGTTCCCTTTGAAACCCACCAACGGGATCGGATCAGCGCAAAAGAGACGATCCTACCTTCACAGTCTCTTCTCTCGCTGATTTGATTTGGCTTGGAAGCACTTTGAAATCGAGTTTGCAAGGAAAAAAATCAAGAATCAATAAGGCCAGAAGATATAAAAGGAGAGAATCAGAGAAGAAGTTCCAGGGGAGAAATCGAGAAATCTAACTTAAAGAAAGAGGGGAAAGTGGCGTATGTCAATTACCCTGGCTACAACCCCCGGGAGAGGATTAAAGTGCGGTAGGGCTGTCAGATCCGGTATTATTGGTATCATGTCTGTACGAGCTGGAAATTACCAGCCACAAACGAGGCAGTGCAGGTATCAGCCACAAAAGGGATCCATTTGATCATAGAAACTGTAATGTGAAACTCATTAAACCCATTGAAACGGAAACATATGGTACGAGTATCATAAAGTCTACACATTCAAAACTTGAAGCATCCTCTCGTTTTATATCTGTGTTTCTCTAGCTCCGTTGTGTCGATTGCCTTAACGCGGACTAATCTCCCCAAACCCCGATCAGCGCGGAGATCCTACCCCAGCTCTCACCCTCTCCCTCAACTCTCCCACTCATTGCCCTCTCACATCTCGGGAGGGTGATTTTGGGATTTCGCAACGGCTTCGGATTCAGTGGAGGATGACAAAGACCAAGGATCGATGGGTGTAATACGAAAGAAGACCGCCTCGCGCGGCACCGAGGCTGGCACCAAGTTCCACTGTGATGTTTGTTCAGCCGACGTGACATCAACGGTGAGTCCCTTAGAGCTTCCAAGTTTGCTATTCGAATTCTAATCAGCCTTATCATAGGTCCGTATCTCCTGCGCGCACCCAAATTGCCATGAGTATGACCTCTGTGTCCCCTGCTTTGCAGCGGGCGAGAAATCCAAGAACCACGACCCATCCTCCCACCCCTTCCAAGTCATCGAACAGAATTCCGTTCCCATTTTCCAAGAAGATTGGGGCGCCGATGAAGAGCTGCTTTTACTCGAGGGCGCTGAGATCTACGGACTTGGCTCCTGGGCCGATATCGCCGACCACATCGGTGGCTATCGCAGCAAGGATGAAGTGCGCGACCACTATATCGATACTTATGTGAATAGCTCCAATTTCCCTCTCCCCGACCGCGCCGATCCGGATGACCACAGTCTTCAAGACGCCATACCCAAGGAGGAGTTCCAAACACGCAAGAAGCGACGTATCGAGGAACGCAAAGAGGCAGCCAAGGCGGCGCCCCCTACCACCCCCAAACAGAAACCCACGGCGAGTGTTCCAGCTTGTCACGAGGTACAGGGCTACATGCCTGGTCGACTGGAATTCGAGACAGAGTTCCTCAACGATGCGGAGGAGGCAGTTCAGCACATGACGTTCGAACCCGGTGCGGGCATCGGCCCTAACGGCGAGGTGGACGCGGAGAATGAGCTGAAAATGACCGTTGTCGACATCTATAATTCGCGGCTCACGGCACGTACGGAGCGCAAGAAGATTCTCTTCGAGCACAATTTGCTCGAGTACCGGAAGAATACCGCACTGGAAAAGAAACGGTCCAAGGAAGAGCGGGAGTTACTGCACAAAGCCAAACCGTTGGCTCGGATGATGAATGAGAAGGACTTTGACGATCTCAACAAGGGACTGGAGTACGAGCACAACCTACGTCTTGCTATCGCTCAGCTCCAGGAATGGCGCCAGATGGGCATTGGCGATTTGAAGGCCGGTGAGAAGTACGAGCAGGACAAACAGCAACGTGCACAACGACTACTGCCACAAGGCTCCTTTGATCGTTTTGCCAGTGCACGGCCCAAGCAAAACCAAATTTCCGAGACACCCACCGCCGCGATTCAGCTCACTACCCCAGAACTACCTCTCCGTCTCCAAAGCGCAGCAAACCCCCACAAGCTGCCCGACTTGACTGACGTCACTCCGAACGACTTTGATCAGTTCCTCTTCGGTGATGCCGCTCCACCCCCGCCAGCCAAGACGAAATATGTCGTGCAGCCGTTAAGCGGAGTGTCCCCGTGGAAGCTAGACAGCGAGGGAGCAGCCGATCTACACCTCTTGACTAAGGAAGAGGCCGAAGTGTGCAACATGCTGCGCCTGATGCCGAAGCCATATCTGGTTGTCAAGGAGACTATGTTGAAGGAGGCAATGAAACAAGGCGGCAATCTGAAAAAGAAGGATGCACGCGCGATCTGCAAGGTGAGACTCTCTACGCCGAGAGCCATCTCGAGTTTTTGCTAACCCTTTTTAGATCGAGGGCACCAAAACAAGCCGCATTTATGATTTCATGGTGCACAGTGGATGGATCAACAAGGGTTAGCTTTGACCTTGGACCTTCCTTGAGACTGTGCTGTTCGATATTTACCTGTGAATTTTATGTTTTTGAGAGCGTTATTCCTTTTTTCGGCGTTGACAATGCGGAAGACGGGGAGGTATCGATCTGATTGTTCATATACCGAGGTACCCGGGTGTTAATGATAGTTGGAATATTATTATGATTCAGAATTACCTTCGTAACTGCGAGATGGGAAAACGTAAACTAATGATGCCAATTACCAGCGTACCCAGGAGGAAATTCGATTTATTCGAACGTGTTAGTAGTTTCCACATCAATGGGGCTCTGCACTTACCAATCTAGACCTACCAGGCATTCGATTCAGCCTTTCGATGATATCCTGATGGGTTTCTTTCGAGCTTATATTACGATGAAAGTTTCGTCACACACGATAGAGATCAGGACATTTCTGTGCGAGATTTTGCGCACCTACAATGATCATATCGTAGACCAAAATTTGTAGGACTCGCAGGAATCATCTCCGAGTACGAATGTACAGGCCATTCTGTGCGCGTCGGTCCTTATGATACTAAGCAATTATCGCGTCACCATACCGCTAATGCAATATTGAGAGACCCATGGTTCAGCCTTTAGTATCCTTTGGCTGCTATGAAGGACGTTCGAGATGTGGAGTTCAGATAGTGATTCTTCGGGTTTCATCGTGGGATATGATACAGAAGAAGTGGAACATGTCAGAGGTTTGACCTGGTAAAAAGGTGACGAGGCCTTGTCTTCGCTGACCGCTCTGTGCTGCTGCTTGCGATTTAGTGGTGTAAAGGGCTTCATAGCTGGATTTACGTCCACTCAGCGGGAGACTTGAATCGAATCCTAAAAGAGAGCCTGGAGTTATGAATACCGTACCTTTCTTTGGTGCCATCTCTTAACGAAATACGAGGGAAACAATTCGAATTAGTATGATAGATCAACTTGAGGAAAAGGCAGTTGGGTCGGCTCTGCTCCATCGGCCCTCGGCATCTCCATCATTCTCCGCATTTATCGGACCCGCAACTTAACCCCAACTTATAACTCTGCATTGTGCCCAAGACCACACAACTCAACTGTCTCTTGCAACAAATTGACGCAATTCAAAATTCACATCTTCTCAGCGGGCAGAACTACTCATAATGCCCTTCGTTAATCCACCCCCTGCTCCCCAACATGCCCTCCTCTCCTTTCCAGCTCCGCATGTCCTCCTAGTAACCCTCAACCGACCACGCGATCTCAACTGCATCAATTCACAAGGTCATGTAGATCTCCATGGGGTATGGGAGTGGATGGATGACGAGCCGAGCTTGAGAGTGGGTGTAATCACCGGGACGGGGAGAGCGTTCTGTGCTGGTGCCGATTTGAAAGGTATGTTCTTCCGTTTTGAGGCCAATTCATTCTAATTCCACAAGCCTTATGCTATTATGATTTGCTAGATTTGGTAATCCATGAAAACGAGTTCAACTGACCGTATCTAGAATGGAATGACACCGCTGGCTCTAATAGCCGCAGCCCAATGCCTAACAGCGGCTTCGGAGGCCTTGCCCGGAGAAAGGGTAAAAAACCCGTCATTGCTGCGGTGAATGGTCTTTGCTTCGGTGGTGGCTCAGAGATGATCATTAATAGCGACTTGGTCATTGCGTCTTCGCGCAGTGTCTTTGGGTTACCAGAGGTAAAGCGGGGTGTGGTCGCACTTGCAGGTGCACTGCCGCGTCTTGTCCGGACAGTCGGGAAGCAGCGTGCGATGGATATGGCGCTTACGGGAAGGAATGTTCTTCCTAATGAGGCAGAGAAGTGGGGGCTCGTGAATGAGGTTGTGGCTGTTGGGGGTAAAGAAGTTTCGCTTGAAGAGGGGAATCGGATTCTCGTTGAGCGGGCATTGGCTGTTGCTACTGTGATTGCTGGAAATAGCCCTGATTCGGTGCTGGTAAGTCGGGAGGGGATTAAGCTTGGGTGGGAGGGCATTGGGGCGGATGAGGCGACGGGGATGTTGTCGGATACTTGGGTTAAGAGGCTCTATGAGGGGGAGAACATCAAAGAGGGATTGCAGGCTTTTGTGGAGAAAAGGGCGCCTGTTTGGAAGGATAGTAAGCTGTGATTGACTATACATTTTAACAAATATATGGGATGAGAACAATGGTTCTACACTTCTATTCCATAACCGTGTGGGTCATTCCGGGGTTCGCTCTGACACTTGCCTAATCGGGACTAGTTTACCGGCGTTTGAAAACAGAGCGGAAGATGCCGACAGTGAGAACTCTGAGACTTTTAAAGTATAGAATCCGCCTCTTCTGATTCCTGTCCGTTACAGTCTACCATGGCTTCCAGATCAACCGTCTCACTTTTCCCTTGGGATGCCAAATGTGCAACCCATCGAGCATGGCTCTACAAGCAACGAGTTGAATGTAACTGGGATCATGAAAAAGTGGAAAAAGAATGGCGCGAGGAACAGATCAAAGGCACGAAATGCATGTACTGGATTGTAAGTACTCTTAATGTTTGATCGTCTGTGAAGCATCTCACATTAAATTACTCATAGATTCGCCATTCCGATGACTCGGGTATAGAACCTGGTGATGACGAGAGTGAAGTGCTATATGATACGGCTGATTCCGTGAATGGAAGATCACGAGTAGCATCACAGGAAGCCTTTGTGCCCATTGGCCATATTTCCCTGGATTCGAAGAACAAAGATGCCGATAGAGTTGGTCTTGATATCCCCTCGGAAGGAGTTTTCTGGATCAAAAGCTTTTTCATCCTGCAGACTATTCAAGGACAGGGAATTGGTCGGGCAGCTATGGATGCCGTTGAGGACATGGCGACTCGAGAGCCACTTTGTGCGCAGACCCTCATGTTGGACACGGTCACGAGTAAGCACCAGCAGCGAGAAGACTTTGCAATCTCGACTTACGGAGCCGTTCCCAAGGTGAGTACTAATATTAATCTAAAAGCTTGTATCAAAGACTAATCCTTATAGATCACAAACCAAGATTGGTATGGTCGTCGGGGCTATATTCCTATTAAGACTGTGCCCAACTACTACGATGTGTGGGATGCGAATGGAGACAGGTGGGATATCGAGATCGTTTTCATGCGAAAGGATATTCAATGAACATAGACATAGAGATGCAATTAAATTCCCTGAAATCGTGACATCGCATATGCACAGCTCATGGCCGCTGCTTAGCCAAGAGATTTTCCCCATGATATAACCCGTTGATCATCGAGTTTGAGTTTGTCTGGCAAAGGCCGTTGACTATGGTCCCGGCGACGGTCATACCCGAGAAGTACCCAACTCCGGGAGTATAGGGTAAGCGGGGTTGTCAGAAGTCGTTCGATCAAGTCTGACGGTGTCCATAGAATGGCACAAAATGAGTGATTCAATGGCAGGTTCTGATCAGCTGCGAACCAATCAGATCCGAGGTCAACCATGGTTGAGTTCCACAATAACCTATGACCAACGGTCAAGTCCCGTATCAAATGATAAAGGTGACTCGAGAAATGGATTATGTCCCTAGGTCTCGTCCCTTGGTTCTCTACCCTTCGTATCTGATCAGCTGCTTTGTTACGAGCAAATCCATCTAGACCTCACCACCCTAACACCCCCCAAGTCTCATCACCAAGGAAACTCATTTGACACCTTCCAAAGAGACATCGCGATGACTGAACCATCCGAAGTCATAACTGCAGTTGAGTTCCTGGCCAAAACAGCAGGAATTATCGACACAATCAGAACAAACCTTCTCCACAACCGACTTGACAGGAAAGAATTCCAAAGACTCCTCAGCGAATATACCAATCGTGCCGAATCAGATGGAAAATTGATGAATGCCGCAAGACAGGAGCCTCACTGCGCTAACCGGGGCTTATTCCTTGCCTACAATCATATGGAATGTCTATCCTGGCTGGATAAACATAACTACACCATCCCTTCATCTTCGGTGAAATGGTACAGCTGGAAGCAAATTCTGGGCAAGAACCGAATCCCGATCTTTTGGAGCTCGTCCCCGACGGTCGAGCTACAGGCGTTGATGAAGAATATTGAGCGCACTGCTGCTTTGGTTTGTGCGGACCTTAAGGCTCATAATGTATGTTTCGGACCTTTTGTGCGAGTGATTGTTTGCTAAGGATTAGATCTCTATTCCGGAAACTTCTGTCAAATATCTTGATGTGCCGATCGGTGAGCATGTTGCTACGCCGCCAACTGAAGGTATGGGCTGATCGGACTTGATTGGACCTTTGCTGACAGAATGGTGTTTAGCTTACGAGGACCTCCTTGCTCGGGGTATTGCTGCTCAGAAACGTCTTGCAGGGACAAAGGTAGGAACAGGCATGACTGAGAAATGAACACAGAATCAATTCAAGTAATCAAGATCGCCCTTTATTTTCTTCCAGCAGAGATGGGGCTAGTGCTGAAAAGCTCGAGATGGTTGTTTCCTCTGTTCGTTACACTGGATTTCTGAGATCGAATGATGGTTCGGAAGTACTTTGATCGCCCGGTTTGCGTTTGACTACCCAACAATGCCTATGCGGCCACCAATATCTACGTTTTTTTTTTTTTCAGAGATCCCCGCAACTGACTGGTAGGCGCTAGCAGAGGAAGGTTAGTAGTGGCGCATGCTAGTGAAAGGGACCGACATGCGTAATTGGCTACTCGGTCATTTGAAGGAAAATTACTTTCCCGCACTGAACAGTGTCGGGCAGCAATATAGGAATAATATCCGGTGAGCTGAGAGGGTAATTGTCGGAATCATTGTTGGCTCGTCATTTTCTAGATTCTGATATGAAATCCCGCGGGCAAGGCCGGGTTCTAGCATGTTCCAGGGGTGATGCCGGGGTGGGGATGGCACCCTGGAGATTGCGTAGGCATTGCATCAGTGTCGCACGAAACCACATCATCGCGGCAGCAATTGGGAAGAGCAATTAAACCCTCTTGTCTACTCCGTACAGGATCATCTTTTAAGTCATATTCAGTTCAATTGCTAGGCTAAATCATACATGCAAGTATCGTAAAGTCATCAGATAATAATAAAAATAAAATAGAAAAGACAAAGCCAGTTCACCGTGGCGCCGTGTATGCCCGTATTCCATGCGACAGGAAGAATACACAGAGAAAGTCTCTTAGATGCGGGGCTGACCCGGAGCCCTATAGTTGAACAGTTAGTCTCAACCCAAAGATGCAGGAGGCAGATGTAAACCTACTTTGCCTCGGACTGCACCCGGTCGATCACCTGTACCACGGGCTGGAATAGAGGGTGCTCTCGCTCCAAGCCTGTCAGTTGAACAGCAGCATCAGCAGGTGAGTTCTCCTTGAGGATCTTGGCCAATTCCACACTCTCCTCATCACCCTCAATGTTCTGGAAGCGCAGCGCCATTTCCACGGATCCCAGTAATGCCTCGTAACGTGCATGGCGCTCCGCCAGTTGTGCGGCAGGTCCAATGAATCGCTCCTTGCGACCCAGCTTGCGGATCGGGGCCCGACCAACACGCTCGACACTGTCTTCCAAGTAGGGATTGGAGATCCGGCTGATGATAGTCTCGACATAGCGCTGCTGTTCCGAGGCAGTGATCTCATGCTTGTCAACGATAAGCGAGGCCGTCTCGTTCAGGACATCCCGGACAACACCCTTAATGTAAGAATCATGCATCGCCTCGGCGATGGTTTTCTTTCCGGCATGTGTCCCGTAGTAAGCGGCAGTCGCATGACTGGTGTTGACGGTGAACAGCTTGCGCTCGATGTAGGGCTCGAGATGGTCGACCCAGTGAATCGCGGCGATATCGGGGTGTCCCACGTCGCCAAAGGGAGACTTCTCCACGACCCATTCGTAAAACTTCTCGATGCGCACATTGAGTCCGGCGTCGGCAGGCTGTGCAGGCACGATGCGGTCAATGGCCGAGTTGGCAAATTGGGCGCGCTGGCCGAGAGTCTCGACTCGGGCCGGGTCAGTCTTGTCCTTGATATGGCCGTGCAGAGCATCGGTGCCGCCGATCATGTTCTCGCAGGCAATGACGGCCAGTGGCTTGGGGGTGGATCGGATATCAATACCCTTGGCGATCACCGGAGCAATGAACTTGAGGATGTTGGGGCCCACGGCGCAGGTAACAATGTCAGCGGTGGAGATTTCCTGGACCACATCTTCTTCATGGGTCTTGGAGTTGATGGCGCGGTAGTTGGTAATGGTCTTGGTGGTTTCACCCTCCTCACTGACTTCGGTGACTTGGTAGGACTTAGTGGATTGCAAGGCGGAGATGATGTTGTCCATCACATCGATGAAGACAACTTCATAGCCGGCCGAGTGAAGAAACTCCGCCACAAAGCCACGGCCGATGTTGCCGCCGCCAAAATGGATCGCTTTCTTACCCATGATTGGACAGTTAGGATGAGGATGAAGTAAGGTGGAAGTATAGAGTATAGATCCAAGATCAGGTGCAGTGTAGGATTGGTGGGTAAAGGGAAGAGTATTTAAGGAAAAAAGAGAAAAAGGGGAAATGAGGGGTTTATTTGTATTGAATGACCAAAAGAGAAAGAACGGAATTCTCGTGAGTTTTCCTTGGAACGTCGTTTCCTCTATCAAAAGTGAATGACTTCATCGATTGGGGCGCACGGAACAGGCCTCCGCCTTGTTTCCCAATCAGCAATGAGAACATCATTATGCTTTCTTTTGGTTACGCTTCCATTCTATTCCATGCCCCAACAATCCTATTGATCGTGTAACGGTTTATATAGCATGTACAACCCTGACATTATAAGTTTGTCCTTGATACCTAAGATAATTTGCTATAATACTGTATGATAACGAACTGGTAAATGAGTCTGTATGGGCCTCCCGTCGGGCACCATAACACGCTTTACGCCTGACCTCATTGGGGGGTCCAGTATTTATCCCTCATGGTCTCTTATGCCATTATGATTTGTTCATGCGCGTAGGAACTCCCGCGTACAAAAATGACCATCTTTGTGATCGCGGGAAATCCCGTATCTCATGCGAAACACCTCCGCATTCCCGAGAATCATCGCGCCGAAGTCCAAGGAGGCTTAGCCCTTCCCCAAAACCCCGGGCTTTGGCTGTTCCGGAGCACTGTGTTCCTGCGGCGCTGACTTAGGTGGCATGCGAATCTGATATTCAAATTGCCTTGCAAAAGACCTGAACCTGATCGACCTTCGCCATTCCCCACTTCTTTTAGTACTAAGACGACGGCTGACAGGCCACCAGCCCCAGTTTTCTCCCGTTAGTCGCAGATGAGAACGACTTGGTTCCGAGGTTTATTCGAGTCTACTTTGTCGTCGCGTCTTCCTGTAGTCCCTTGCATCTCCGGGTTACATGGCCTAATTGATCCTCTTACCGAGAGAAACTTCCCGACTGTATCCTTCTAATTGGGTACTCATCCCTTAGCGCCAAAATTGGGAGAGGATTACTCCATCGTCAAGTCGCCATCCAGGAATACAGTCTAGGCTTGGCTCATTTCCGTCCCCAGTTACTGGTCCATATGTGATTGGTTTGAACACGGGCATTTGGTTTCATTCAGGTGGCATCGTCATCTCATCCCAAATCAATCAATCAAAATCATGGGCTAGGCTACAATCAGTGGACGAGTTTCCCCGAACCCTGCATCTCATTCCAATTGGGATGTTAGTGCATGAGCGCACAGTCCCGTCGTTACCCCTCCAACTTCTCTAACCCCTCTTCGTCTGGGGGCGACTCCACGTGTGGACGCCGGATCAGATTCACCAAACTGACGATGCTCCCCGCCAAAAGTAATCCAGCAGCCGCCCAACTCATGCCGAGGAACTTGGTCCCGTAGCTAGCCGACACGTTGGATCCGTCCCCGTGGGCATTGATCAAAGCCACAAATTCAAACGCTACTACCGTCGCAATAATAGACGCTATGCTCATACTCAGGGATCCCAGCTGACAATGGTTAGCTGAATCTGTCTCACCGAGAGAGGTGCGAGCACAGGGGAATGAATTGCTACTTACCACAAAGAATCCAAACTCAAATGGTCCCTGCTGCATCCTCCGCGAGATGAATGACGATACCCGCACGAGGAGAACGGCGCCCACCGCGCTCACGCCGACGCAGTACATCACCGCCATCGCTTGTGTCGTGAGACGGAAGGCGTGGAAGTCGTCGCTGATCACGCGGGGCCATTCTAATGTAGGCCCATGTGTTATGGCTTCCGACCAAGCGTTCGTCGGGTCAAATGAGAAAAGAATCTGGCGGTCCGAACACTGCGTCACGTTGCGCGCGCTCCCTGGTGCACCGGGTTCGACTGTGTCCAATATCCCTTGGCAGTATGACATAACATGGATGGAATAGAACTCGTGGACCCCGGAGTTGGATCCGCCTTCGGGGGTGTAGAGCTGTGAGAGGTGGATTAGCCTGGGTTCTGACTTGGATTTGATGTGGGGGACATGTTTGGAGTGCACAACGTACAGTGAGGATGTCCGCTCCATCGAGCAGGTTCCTTTGCGTGCCTGCGAACAGGCAGAGAAGCGTGAGGATGAACGCGATGAACGCTGCCGCCACGGGGAACAGCCCCTTCAAATTGGGCCGAGCCATTTCAGCTGAACGAGGCTATGATTGTCAGTACTGGCAGAGCCTCATCGCCATGTAGGCTGCGCCTGAGGTAGAGTACTAACCAACAGAATGAAGGATCAGATAATAAAGAGGCTCTAAACCAAAGACTCGAAGCTACTGGCGCAAACAAGTTAGTATATGGAAAACAAACCATAATCGAATAACCTACCTCACGACGCTGAAATGAAACCTACCTGATGCACACTCGAAGTATCTGTGATTCTCCAGTACCCAGACCCTTTATATCACCACACAGTCCTATCCCATGCATGCACGCCATCATTCTCAGTGTGGGCTAGTAGGCAGGAGCAGGCGAGGCCAGGAGCGCGATCCCACATGTCGGGGGGCTGTCATCACGAGGATTAAGGATTTATCATCCGGGGCATGCTCATCGGGGGAACGAGAATGATCGGGTAAGGGTAGGTCCATTATCCGATGGGGATCATGAATTGTGTTTGGTTGGGTTGGAAGGGGTTAACGGGTGGGTTGGTTGAGGAATGTTGCCAGCCACTGGGGATCTTGCACACTGGCAATTTGAGGATGGATGAGGTCACGCGTAATTCAACAATCCTTGAGTCATTGCTTTGCCAGGAATTGTAAATTCTTTTTTTCCTTTGACGATAAGTTTCGTGGTGCTTTGATTTGACTGATTGTAGATGACCCCCCGACAGGGCGGCTTCTGACATTGAAAATAGCAATCACTAAAAATGCAGCTGGCAAGCTCCCAAGGTTCAATTCCAATTTTTGTAGAAAAAAACAATCAAATGAATGAAAAAAAAACAATAGAACGTGGGAAAGGCTGTTGAACGATCTGCATATGCGAAGAGTGGAAGTTGAACGATAATTACCAAACCAAGAGAAGTTGGGTCAGATATGGTCAAACTGTTTAATTATTGAGACCAACGTAGTGTAGAGCTAGCCTCGCCACTGCTATGTACAGACAGGGGCAACTTTCAATAGTCATGCAGCAAACCCACGAGGCAGCTGGACATCATTTCAACTGAGAAACATAAACTCAGGTATGTGACACCCCTACGGTAAGGGCTTCTGAGTTGATAATCCCTATCACGACTTTTTATTGAGAGCCCAGGTGGGTTTCTTCTAGGCGGTATACAGTGCAGCAGTGGGAATGGTGATGGTGAGAGATTCCCTTCTTGGGCAAGAATGAGGCTATTCATGATTCAATCTTTCATGTCGTACGTGGCCACCTTTCACGGACTCCAATTTGTATTTCTCCAATTTATTGACCGTGTTATGTTTATTCATGATACGAAACTTTACACAATTGATCATTGATATCTGGCGCGCCTCGCTACTTGTACATAGATAGGCTACAAGCGCATATCATTAGTCATGAACATATACAGGACTCATGCTTGTCGTGAAACACATACGACATCGGAGGGTTCTCCCTTGATACTTGACTTACCGATCATACCACACTGCAGCACTTCCTACCAGTCGTTTCCATCGAACGTAGTGGCCAACGGAGTGGATATGATATGGCCGAACATCGGGTCTTGGCTACACGCAAAGTCAAGGAAAGGCACGGGCTAATTCAATTTACATGTTTAATCAAAATCAAGTAATTTGAAATCCCGCCCCAATTTTCAGGCTTCTCGTCCAGTTTGAGCCAAAAGTATGACGTGGCTCAGAAAGAAAAGACAGAAGATACCCTGAGCTCCTGTGATCGGTCATCACGAAAGAACGTGTCGGCCTCCACGTCTTGGTAGATCATGGAGCACGGCTTGGAATTTCATGATGTTGCGGCAACAATGTATAACCTATTCACAGTTGCACTGTTTGATACCAGGTCCTTGTTTGGCATTGTAAGCACATGTCCTTTCGATCCTTTCGTGCTGGATATCTGACTAAAATGCCTATGAATTTCTGCAACTGAACCACTCTTGGCCTTACAATAATCTGTTGCTAGAAGGTCAGATCTTGCCTCGTGAAGATAGTCACGCCTCCTCATTGACTGCAAGCGTTAGATCATCTAGTTGAGTTAGTTGCACATGCCCGGGAAGAGAAACAAATGGCTGGAATAAATCTGTTTGCTTTGTGATTGATGAATATGCCTTCTTTGTGAGGATCTCCAAAGTGTGCTCGGTCCTGTGGCGGATTGAAAAGTACGCAAATAGACTCGGGTGGGACATGGTCTTAATTAGTGTTGTAATGGAGGGTATTCCCGAACCAGGAGAGATGTACTTACATGCTTCTTAATGCTGACTTGGAGTCTTCTTAGGTATGTTATTCCAACGTTGACGATTCGGACGATCTCGGCAATCGCGAGAAATAGGCTTTAGATTGAATCTGGTCTCATTTTCATCTGATTTCCAAGTCTATTCAATCAGCTTTTTGCAACTCGAATGCTTGATGCCATCTGGAAAATATAAATGACGTCTTTGACTCGCCATTGGGCAAAAACATCTCCATGTTCAAGGATATTGACCACAGCTTTAACAAGAGCAGTCAAACACCTCGTGTTGAATAGTTCTGTCTAGGTGGCGGAAACTTGAAAGTCGGGTGGCGGCGCATGAGGCGAGGTCTGGACTTTTGACTGGTTTCTCAGGCATCAAGGTTTGCCTGGACCTCGGCTCCAGTGGTGGCGGCCAACCAATGAGATCTTGAGATCTCAATGGTACCTCCTGGCCATGGCTCCTTTCTCTACGGTTTCATTTGATCATGAGATTTCGAGGCCTCTTCATTGTATTTGCAGTTCTTGTCCAGTCTTGTAAGCCCATTGATGGTGCTTCCAAGGTTGTTCAATACCCTTTCATGATCAAGAAATGCATTTGGGCCGTTCTCAGCATGTGTAAACTTGACAACAAGATCCATGGATGGAAATGACGAAGTATAATAAATTATTGGACCACTCATTATCTTTATATCGCCCACCTGAATGGTGAGAGTCATTTACATACATGATAATGAGGGGGCTATTGAATCAAGAGGTGGATGGCGGAGAAAGCTGGAATGTAACGGCGACATGGGCTGATATCATCCACGGGTAGGGTAGGTAGCAGTGTTGGGTAGACTTCCAAATCCCGTAGAATTTGCTGCATGAAGAATATTGTTTTTATTTATTATTCTTTTTGTACGAAGTACGGATACTCATGCTCGGATTTATTATAGAATCCTGTTTAATTCTCTTCACTGTCGGGCAAGAATTTCCCGGTTGAAATCGCTTACGATCAATACATTGATCGGCATCTTTTTCTACATGCATGGTAGAGTCAGGGGTAAGAAAGAAATACGAGGAAATGTGCCGCTTTTCCGATGCCATCAGCTAAACAGGGGGGGCCTTGTTTGCAAATTCCGGTCTATATCGTTAGTTGCCGATCTTCGCGCCCGTCTCAAACAGTCGGGGCGCTGTTTCCCCAAAAGGGATATGCAGTAGGCAGGAGAACTTGTGTGACTTGTCTTTGGAAATGATTTGAGATCCTGGGACATACGATGTATATACCTTTACTCACATCAGGACAAGATAGCACGGAACTCACGGCCTCCGAGCTTCAATGATCCCAAGCCGAGATGAGAAGGTAAGCGCTTTCCCCAGCAAGGCAATCTTCTAGAAACCGATCGGGCCCCTAAAAGCGCGATCATAGACAGCGGGTGGCGGTGCCTTCGGCTCGGTTAGATCGGTATCCCTTGGGGCACAGAGAAGTACACATGTCATTCCCGTCAGCTCTTATTGGTTGAAGTGTAAGCTGCTTGACGATCAGCCAGTTAGTTCCGGGTGCAAGCTCCTGGAGCTCAGGTGAACAAAGTTTGATACATCCATGTCAGCTCCTGGTGGGTACTGGGCAGCCTTCTCGCAACACGAAGTGAACCAAACTCCCATAAGTTGTAGCGACCAGGCTGGAATGAACATGTTCAAGTGGTGACCGATCAGAGATCGGAAGTCAAAAAAAAAAAAAAAAAAAAAAAAAAAGTAAAAAGTAAAAAGTAAAAAGCTCGAAGTGTTTAATCTTTAATTGGATAGCTCTGGAAGAAAGCCCATTGGTCTCCAATTTTCCTTTCGATTAGTGCGGTAACGGCAAAGAGATCACGCGAGTACAATTATGTACTCGTTCAACAGTCCCACATTCTGTCACAAAAATCCAACGGTTCAGTGGAGCCAGAGTATGCGGCAAGTTCAAGCGCGGCAGAGCAAGAGACTTGACACAGAGCAATTCCACCGTGCAAGCCCCATGCGACGCGCAAAGTAGGGCCAAGAGGCCGAGATTGCAGGATAATTCGGCCATTTGTATCCCCATTAGATAAGGGAGGGGTACCCAAAGGAGTCCACCGGCGCTAAGGGTACCATGTGCGCGCATCCGGGGATATGACTGGCCGATGGGGCACCTTTCCCCCAGATGCTAGCGTGGAGTTAAAAAAAGCCAACCAGCGACGTCAGATCTCGAGGGTCTTGACCTGCAAGGACGGGGATCCATTGCTGCACCTAACCACTAGGCTAAATGATGCAACTCCGGGTGATCCGCACTAGTAACAGAAAGGAAAGTGCGCACGTGGGCACATGGGAGCTGCCATTGCATGAGAAAATTGGGAGAAATCAAAGATTCCCCGGACATTCAAGGGGGGGGTCGTCATTGAGATCGACCGATACGAGTGCTGATCTGTTGATAATTGCTTTTTCGGGGCGAACATGGACTGAACTGTGCATTCTTGGATCCTGACAGGACCTCACGCGAGCAATTTGTCGGTCTGGGGCTAATCGCTAGTTGTGATGGAGTCGGAGTCTGAGCTGCTTGCTTCCCCACTTCGCCGATCCCCGATGCCCAGTATCGCAGGCGGTGGAATCTCTGGGCGCAGAGATTGAACTATTCTGCCACCACGTGCGGTGATGATTGGTGTAGATTTCTCATGTGGCTCCATCAGGGTCCACTTGCACCTTCTGTTTTCGTGTGAGTGCGAACCGCAGGTAAAGAAGTCTCTGATGGGCGGGTTTCTTGGTTTTTTCTTGGTTTCTGGTTTAAACGAAGCTGCGAGAATGAGTGGAGCTTGCCACTTTACCATTAAGGCTGACTGGAGCGGGGCCCAGTCTCTTCCGTGAATCCCGTTACCTTTTTTCCAAAAAATATAAGATCTTGAAATCCACGCCGGATTTGGCTCGGTCACCCCAAATTTTTTTTTGTGGTCAAACCACCATCTTCTTTACATCTCCCCACCTCCTCGAACCTCCCTTACGGTTTGGACCACCGTCCACAGCCAATCTTTGCTTGATTGCATCAAGCTTCACACTTCGCCATGGCCGACTTTGGATTACGGGCCCCTCATGGGCCTGACATGACTGGCACTCACAACCCGTTGGAGGATATGGATACTCATGAGAGGGGTGCTTTTGACGAATTGATTCGTCCGGACGACAGCTATACAAAGGATGGAACATACTGGGCAGATTTGCCACTTGGTCAGAAGATCAAGTTCGTCGGCTCTTACGACGCCGCAGAAACCAGGCGAGAACTGGCCAGCATCTGGGAGATGATCAAGGTTGATCCCCTCTCGCCCGTCTCATATTACTTCCGCAATATGGTCCTGCCTGGTGCGGGTCTGGGTCTGGAGGGTTATGTGCTGTTCTCCATCGGCAACATCAAGCCGCTGTTCGAGAAGACATTCCCCGATTGTTGGGATACCGCCACCACGTGTAACCAGCAGTGGATCAATGCGGTCGATTATTTGGAAATCATTGGTATCATTTTCGGTCAGATTTTGGTCGGAATTATTGGTGATTGGTAGGTCACGCGAGCACAAGAAGGAAAGAGAAAACCAAGAAGACTGACAAAGATACAGGTTGGGACGTCGATGGGGTTTGATTCAGGATGCTTCCATCATGTTTCTTGGTTTGATTATGCTCACGGCTGCGTGGGGTACCACCATGAATGGATGGGTGATTTGCTATGCCTGGTCGCTGTTCTTCTACAGTATCGGAGTTGGTAAGTGGGCTCTCAGGATTCACTCTGGACAATAAGGGCTCAATTAACAAACTACTAGGCGGTGAATACCCGATGACTGCCACCAGCGGTATGGAGAATGCAGTGGGCTCCGGCAAGATCTCGACCAAGGAGGACCGCCTCCACCGAGGCCGCAAGGTTACCAGCGCTTTCCTGATGCAGGGTTGGGGTCAATTCTTCAACCAGGCTCTGCTGATTATCCTGCTGTTGATTTTCCACCACGGCAGCGGCAACAACCCCTACTCCGCCGTTTCGACCCAATGGACATACCGTATTTCCTTCGCCCTCCCAGCCGCTGGAACCCTGTGGCTTGTCTACTACCGTGCCTACCACATGAAGGCGGCGAGTAAGCAATTGACCGCCGCGAAAAAGAAGTCCTCGGTCACTGGTTATGACGTTGACTCTCTGCGTCTCACTTTCAAGTACTTCGGTCCTCGTCTGATTGCAACTGCGGGTGGCTGGTTCTGTAACGATGTGTTCTTCTACGGCAACAAGCTGTTCCAGAGCGAATTTATCTCCGTGATCAGTCCATCTACCGACTCAATCATGCCCACTTGGTTGTGGAGCTTGGTGAACGTGGGTGTCTCCCTGGTCGGCTACTACTGTGCTTCCTTCGTCATCGACAACAAGCTTTACGGTCGCAAGTGGATGCAGACATTCGGTTTCTTGATGTGCTTTGTTTTGTTTGTAGTGCCCGCCTTCCATTACGAGTACTACACCTCGGCCGAACACATCAAGGAGTTCCAGGCCATGTACTTCCTCAGCTCGTTCTTCAACCAGTTTGGCCCGAACAGTGTGACCTTCCTGGTGGCTGCGGAGGTTTACCCCACGCCCATTCGTGCCACTGCCCACGGTCTGTCCGCCGCAGCTGGTAAATCCGGTGCTCTTCTGGCCGCTGTTCTCTACAATTACATCTCCGACCAAACAAAATTCCTGGTTGTTCCCTGGTTCGGCTTGGCTGGTGTTGTTTTGACTTTGGCCTTCCTGCCGGATACCACTGGTCTGGATTTGAAGGAGCAGGAACGTCGCTGGCAGTACCTCCGGGAGGGCCGGGAGCAAGAATACCATGGCCCTGCAGTCCACCCCAAGCACCTTTCTTGGTATGAGCGCTTTGTCCTGCGTCTCGACCGCAACTACGATGCCGAGCAGGACTACCAGCACAAGGTTGAGGAGTACCGCCTGGAGTGGGAGGCTGCCATGGCCTCGAAGTATGCTGAGAAGGAAGTCGGCGATGACAGCGTCGATGACACCGATGACTCGCTGCTCGAGGGCCATGTTCACACCTACTTCCACCGGACCAGCCCCATGTTCAAGGGCATGAGCCCCATGGAGAAGCCTGGATCCTCCAACCGGAAGGATGACTTCACCTTGCCGCCCGCTGCCGAGGTGGACGAAGAGGCCTTCACCAATGCCGAGCGACACGACAACCCCGCAAACGTGCCCACCGCCTCTGAGCAACAAAATACATCATCCAATACCAACGGGCATGCTTATACCAGCGAGCAGCGCACACTCTCGAGCGAGTCAAATACATTTTCGTCGAGTGAAAAACACTCATAGAGGAATGATCAGACGAGATCTTCCAGTACATATTCCATACATTTTTGGCAGGCTTGTTTGTTTTATTTTTTGGGACGTTAGGAAAAGTGTTCTTGGGCTGTTTATATTTGATCAAGCGGTGATCCGCTTGCTTTGGACATTGCATGACTTGCATTGATTTGGCGCCTGTTTATAATTAGATGTTGATACCTTCACATACCCAGCTTCGGCTTGAATGATCATGGATTCCATTGATTGGAATCTAGTCTCGATTTCCATTTTTCCCATTGCAAAATAGTAGAACTCCAAGTGTGGGACGTGGCAATTGACTTTACAAACCGTTATCATTGGAAGGCCCTCCGGAACTTGGCCGGCTTAAGCTTACTGGCCCCAATATCTAGTCAAAGCCCGACGAATCATAGATTCCATTTCTATGGAGGCAATGACAACTGCAATTATGTCCCAAAGTAACTGCGGAGAAATCCCAAAACGCCGATTTGATAAGTGTTTCGATTGGAATAAATCTGACAACTTAAATCCGCTACGATCTCACACATTTCTATCAGCCCAGTTCAACCGATAAGCCCTTACAAATACGCAATTATGACGCATCCTACGACTTTCCTTGACCTGACAGACACTCGTAACCCCACAAGCCTGGTCATTTAGACTTTCCTTTGAGTGAAAACTGCGGTGCCGTTTGGCTGTTGCGTTGTTCAATGAGGAGTTTAGAATTATGGTGGACCAGGAGGGGTTCTGATATTAGTGCTTTGTGGGGAAAATGTCAGTATGGATGGACTGGTCAACCTATTGAACGAGTCAAGTAGTAATGAATGGATCAGATCATGCACAAGATTTACACCTCATACTGGAACGAAGATAGATGCCGCCGCTTTATAGTTATCTCTTGATCGCAGATTATGTAATATAAAGCGGCAAGTGGTGGGCACCAAACGGGAATTACCATTGGATCGTAAAACCCGATATGAAGCATCGTCCTCAGCTATACTACGCCAATGTTCTGCAAATACGCCGAAGAGAAGGTGGGAAAGTGAAACAAAAATCAACAGGAAAAGAAAATGAATCTCTTCGCCTTCGGCTCCAACGGGTCCGGTCAACTAGGTCTTGGCCACACAGAAGATGTGTCTACCCCAACACAATGCCTCTTTACACCATTTGCAGCATCCACAGGGAATCAAGATCAGGGCTCAGTCAGCCAAGTGAAAGACGAAATTGCTCAAATTGTTGCTGGAGGGAACCATACACTCCTCTTAACGCGACAGGGTCATGTCTATGCGGCGGGGGACAATTCTGATGGACGCTGCGGTCCAGATACACACATTGACTTTTCAGAGGACCAATTGAAAGCCAATACAGAAAAAATCCGAAATGAAGAGAACAACATTTTACGATTCCAGCGCGTGATTCTCACGGACCACACTACTGGATGCACCGTTGATACATTCAAGTCCGTTTCCGCGACATGGGAGGCGTCTATCCTTGTCGCCGATGTATCATCACAAACCCATTCCTCTGATAAGCATGGTGATTCCACCATCCACAATGATAAAGTCTTTGTCCAGGGATCGGCTCTGAAAGGCGAACTTGGCCTCGGAGATAGCACCGTGAGACACGGCATGTCCGTTACACCGGGTACATCGATATCTAATTTCCCACCACATGGCACCACAGTCTCTGCGCTGGCCAGCGGGATGGGACACTCGGTTGTTATTCTCTCGAATGGAGAAGTCTACGGATGGGGCGCGTCTCGAAAGGGTCAGCTGGGCGAGGGACTAAAGGGGGCAAAGACTGTATGGTCGCCAATGCAGATCTTGGGGATTCCGTTTCCAGCGACAGGCGCTGTGTGTGGGCGGGAGTTTACGGTTGTGATTGGCAGACGAGAGAAGGGGGAGTTTTTGGTTCTTGGTGATAAGAGAAATCGGTGGGGAATTCTGGATGTGAATGATTCCGATGCTTTACGGGTACGGATACGAGATGAAGAAGGTGTAGGAGCTAGTGTGGATTCTTTCTGTGTTCCTTCTAGTGCAAGGGGTGGGGCTGCATGGTGGGGGGTGGAGGATATCGGGGCAAGTTGGCATGGGATTTATGTTCATGTGGCTGCGCTAGCTGAAGGTTCTTCGTCCCCTGCCGTTGCGAAGAAGAGTTCGCTTGTTGCCTGGGGCCGCAATGATCGCGGCCAACTTCCGCCGCCTGGTCTTCCTACTTTGGATAGAATTGCCGTTGGTAGTGAACATGTCCTTGCACTCTTGCGGGATGGGTCCGTGGCGGCTTTCGGGTGGGGCGAGCACGGAAATTGTGGACCGGATACGGATACCGACGGCAATGTGGCCGGCACGTTCAAGGTGATTTCGCTACCGAATGTTGTGTATAATGCTGGTGCAAGAGTTGTTGGGGTTGGGGCTGGATGTGCGACGAGTTGGGTGATTGTGGATTGATCACAACTTGGTGCCTGCACCTGAAAGGAGTTGATGTTGACATCATTTGAATAACGAAGTCTAGTCAAAGAGACCCATGCCGCGAACCTGTGCACCATTAGACAAATCAGTCCCACAGATATAATGAAAGACTTACCTGTGATATGCGTTGCGTTGGGGGGATGCCCAGGTCATCCTCTGCTGTCTGATTTCGTCGTCGTTTTGGCTTCGGGAAATCCGGTTCCGCGTCACGGAGGGTTCCTTCGAGTGGCGTCTGAGTTGCATCAGCTACACAATCCTGCAGTCTAATAGACGCTTCAACATACCTGACCCGTTGCATCCCACCCAAGAATATCCTGTGGCTCTTCATTGGTAATTATTTCATCCCATCGATCATCATCTTGTGACACAAAGAGGCTATCAAACTCCATCGATTCAGATGCTGCCGATGCCGAGGGTCTGTCCGTAGGGGAGTTACGAGAAAGACGGTCCTGCGTCGACGACCCATGAAGCGGACGTAGAGGCCTATTTCGTGGGGGAGGGGGTGGCATCGGTGTATTCTCCGTCATAGCACGGAATGAAGCATCTGTTGTCGAGGCCTGGGCAGTTGTAGATACAGGAGCGGCCGTCCGCCGCGAGAGCTGCGGCATTGTCGCCCGTGATGAAGACGGTGTATCGTCGGGGTCTGCTTCGCCGCGAGTCATGAGAGTGAACTCCGCTTTTATACCTGGTATTTTGTAGGCGAGTTGCATTGGCTTGCAGGGTCGGGTATACTGTGCTGTTATTGTGGCCATTCCCGTTTCAGCATGAAACACTACTGCTTTAAAGTCTTTCAGGTTTATAGTGATGTGCATGTTGTCTTCAACGGAAAATTCTTCAAAATCCGCCTTTGTGGCGGCAACTGAGGTGTGTATCGGATTTTTAAGAAGTTCTGTAGACAGCATTAGATGTGACAAGATGAAAGTTTTCCAGAGACCAGAGTCTTGAATGATCGCGTACCATCTCCATCCGTAATTTTTTTCGTAAAGCTCGTAAAAACAGCTTGTTCATCATCGCCGTATAGATCCAGCTGTTCCGCAGATGCGCTGAAATGATCGACAATCTGCTTCAGATATCGCGGATCCGCAGACCACTTGCTCGTTGTGCTGCTCGGATCAAATATGGCATGTTGAATCGCAGCCGGCTCATAAGTAAGTTTGTATGATTTAATCACACCCATGGCGCAATCCATCCTGATATTCAGTCGGCATTGCGTCTGGTGGTAGTCTTCATGAAGTTCTACATGACAAGCTTCTATCGCCGTCTCTTTGCCACGATCGACTTTCCCCCGGAAAACGGAAAGCAGTGCCTGACATATATGGTTAGTATTCACGCTCCAATACAAGTCCAGGCTTGGTCTTTCACATGCCTTGAGCAGTATTTGACAATAAAATCGATCACCGCCCTGACCATGGAACGAATACCCATTGCTTCTGCTCACACTGAAATCGTACTTCTGGAAGAATTCTTCCCTGTCACACACAAAAGAGGCAAATGCCGTCTTGGTGGAATTAAGGGCACTCAGTCGGAGCTGAATCTAGGAGTCAGCACCGGTGATCTTTCTGATGGCAGGTCAACGTGAGGGGGTTTACAAGATCCGGCTCGGCTTCGAGGGCAACGGTATCGCTGAATTTAGCAAGGCATATGAAGATATCATGGAACCGAACAATGGCATCCGGGTCCAGGGTAAAAGCCAGAGACGTCATTTCTGATCATGTGAAGTCTGTTGTGCAATGGCCATTGGAAATCGATCTGACGAGATCTGCAGACTAACGTTGTCGCGTCAAGTCGCGACCAACGCGGATTACATAAGCGTTTGCCATTTGCCTCAAATGGAGATCGCACAGAGATACATCCAAGAATTTGTATGTTGATTCTACAGACCGGATTCTCACTTTACAGGATAAGTGATCCACAGGTTCGAAGGTCCAATGCAAAGTTTCTTGATGTGTATTAAGACTATTGCTGAACCCCTCTGAAAATGAAAGTTCGAAGGCATATGTATATGTCGTGACACATGATGATACATCATGTATGTTCGAAAAAATTATTTCGCTGGTAATATATAGCACGCAATATCTCCCACACACTCTTGTAAAGGTTTCCTATGAAATTGGAAATGCAGTATGCCCAATTGACGCAACGCAGGGCTGTTCGTTCAACGCAGGTCATAAATTGAATCTCTCACCGCACGCCTCAAAACCTGTTTACTAAATGGCTTCGCATCTATCAGAGCTCCGTTGTAAGGAGAGAGGAATATGTTACAGTCCCCTAGATTGAAATCAAACAGATTCTGTAGTGTTCCTGGAGAAACTCATCGTTCGAGTAGAGATATTCGATTCATCCAAGGTGGGTTCTCGGCTTGGACTCAAAATAGACATTGCTCGAAGTGCAGCACGTATATCTCCCTTGCTGCGCGCCTTCCAGGAAGGATAGCCCTCCTGGCTGAGCGGAAACATTACGAGATTTTCTGGACGGCTCATGAAGTCTTCCACATTTGGCGGAGGAGTGGCTGTGATTATATCAAGCTCTTTTGCAATCTGACGGCAATATGTGGTGAGTGGGAGGTCATTGACGTCTTCTCCGAACGGGTTTTCGATCTCGCTGCCGATGGTGAGCAGGCCGATAATTATATAGGCCGCAACTGTAAAGACATAATTAGTGACACTATCTAGCATTGTACACCCTGATGGGCTTACCCATGGAAGCGGGAATTGTGGTCCAGTGCAAAAATTTGTAAAGTTGAAATGGAAGAAGCATCACATAAATCCAAGAGATTTGCGAGATTGAAATGCTATATGCTGCAGGCAAAGGGGTGTCTAGCACACGCTCCGTTCCAGTCAATATTTCATTCAGCGTGGAAATCATCGCCACTACGCGATGTGGTTAGTAATCTCCAGTCTGAAAAACTTGTCGCACCTACATGCTTGGCCCTGGTATTGAGCCAGGGAGAGCGTGCCATTCCTCACGCACGATTCGATATAAGCAGATAGATGGATCAGGATCTCGATAGGGAGGTGTCCTAGTGGTTTCTTCGACCTCTTGATCAGTTTTCGTGGATTGGACTTGGCAAATGAGAACCCTAGATACTCTCCAACGGATTTCCATAGTGTCTTTGATGGGGGTTGCATGACACTGCGGTCATGGGCTTGACTGGCGAACGTATCCAAATGGGCGATGAGGCCCGCCAAATCCTCGTATGCCACATCAGGTTCGAAGCGAAGTTTGTGTTTCAAAGCGACAGCAAATGCGAGGATGAGGTTCATGGCAGACCTATGCATGGTAGTTATTCATCCATCAATCATCCACCGATCATCCAAGTGGGCTTTACATACCGCTTCCTTAGTATATCAATTTTTCCCTCTTCTCCCTCTCTTTCGCCGAAATGCACCCAGATGATGCGAGATAAGTTGCGCGAGGTCTGTATTAGCGAGGCCCAGTACTTGCGCCCGTCTGCCCATCTGGGTCACGTCAATATTAGCCACCAAGTGGGCATTGGATAGGCTACCTTTCGTAAGCAGTAGAACCACGGAACGACAATGACAAGCCCACCACGAAGCCAAGAACAGTGAGCAGGATATTGTTTATGCCCACTACTTCACCCCATGGGGTAGATCTGAGTCAGCCTCTGCTCCGTATTCATGAGAAATAACTTACGATTGTGATAAAAATGAGAAATGCAGGTGATCAGAGTCGCCCAGCCACCGACGAGAAATAGTGGTAAGATCATTTGAGGCATTATACTCCCTTGAACTCGCATGACAATCGGCCATTTAGAGTGTTTAGTCATGTTCCGGGGCCCGTGCTATGTACCAAATCTCGTCATCAGACGTAAACTTGTCGTCGCTCTTTGCAGAGGTTCACATACAAAGTATCGCTCTATCTCGCCTCTATTCTGCACGGGGAACTGTGAGTCCCTAGAGTCTGCCAAATGCTCTAGGAAACTTGGCTGTCGTGAGAGTCTGTCAGTGAAGTCACGCTCCTTTGAGTCATATGTTGGTGAAGCGGGGTCGTGTTTATCTCCGTGTACATCGACTGCGAGGGGGGTAGTGCCATAGTTATTGGGCATATATGCTGAAGTCTCGTAAGCTGGAGCGGAGCCATCGTCAGACATGATTCGAAGTTAAGTTCTAGTGAAAGGGATAAAGAGATATTGAAGAGAGAAATTTTATCAAAGGGAAGCAGTTGGCGGAACCAGTGTTTTAACATGCATAGATACGCACAATAGAGCTAGACTGGAACAAGGAACCTGAGAAGATAAAGACTTATCTGATGTGGAGAGTTTCAATGTTGGTGAAACTACGTCATGCAGTTGTTGTTCTGTTGCGATCTACGACTGCACTCAATCCTTTAGACCGAGTCACGCCGTAGCATACGTTAGGTGTGACCACGCCACTTGCCGTCTTAGGACGCAGTCATAGCTACGCCAAGAGAATTAAATTTCATTAAAATTTCATTAACATTTTGAAGGTATCTGAGTGGGCTAAACTTATCTGGATATGAATCTGTCAGATGTTATTAGCCTATAGATCTATCAACTCCGCAAAGAGCGGGGGGAAAGCCCCACTTGGCGCTCTTACTGGCCTATATAGATGTCTATTTGGATTAAAATGAAATTAATTTCTTTGTTTATCATCCGGAAATCCCTTTCTTTCAGACTTGGAAAATATAAGTAGAAACATATATAGAAGTGTAGAATACTCTGCTCCTCGTTCATTCATCGATGGCTCGATTTGAGAGCCAAGTCTCCCATCCGGGGATTTTCCCATTTGCAAATGCGTCATCTCCCCAAGCATTGTTCCATGACATGATGTCTTTCGCCAAGAACTTGTGTACTGGTCCCGGAAGGTCAGAAATACCCATGTCTTGAGCTTTACTTTTTAATTCCGCCAAGATATCGCACAGCATATTGTATTGGTCAACTGGGCCTCTGCCACCTCCCCCTCGTTTACCCAATTTATAAACGAGGTTATCCTTCTTTCCTGCTCCAAAAAGAGTTAAGTACTCCTTCATCAACATGCAAGTCTGGTCAATCACCTTGGAAACCTTCTCAGGCGTTCCAAGGGACTCGTCGTCTCTTCCTCCTGGAACCCTTTCTGCGAAGGTTTCCAAGACTTTCTCAAATGTAGACTGCAGTCTAACGTTGTTTTGGTATATAGTCTTACCTTCACCTTTGCGCAGAAACCTTGACCAAGCGACGTTACTGACAACTGTCTTCTGCAGTCGCCTCTGGCAGTGGAAAAACCAATGACACAGGTATGCAATACTGTCTGCTTTGAGCACGTGTTCGTCAATCCATTCTGTCGGAAAGAAGGCCTCTCCCTCAAGGTTTTGTATGTCACGCTGTAACCGGCATTCTGCTTTCCAGAAGCGAAAAAGTCGGAAAATAGAACGTTGTAATGTACGAAATGTTTTCCGGGGAAGAACAATCACATCGTCCATTGGCGGAAAAGACGGGAAGGCCTTTGATATCCCAAAGGGGCTCACCATCCTGTGAAACTCGCTCATGTACTCTGGTCTTTGGGTTCCAGATTGTTTGAACATCCATTTTGGAATGTGAAGACAGCGATCGCGGGGCGCACACCGTCTGACCCGCAGAAGTATTTCGATCAGGTCAGATAGAGACCGTGGGGGTTCTATTTCCGTTCCTGTTTTCGCTATCCAAACTGGGACTTTTGCGCGAAGGTTCCTGAGTGCAATAGTCTCTGCTTCGCTGCTTACGAGATTGCTGTCCTCCGGAATCCACATGTTGCTGCAGGTAAGAATGCCGATTATTTCTTTGACCAGTTCTCTGGCATAGTTCATATGGCCACTGGTCACCATGGCAGATACTACCACAGCAGCTGCTTGCTCAAGATCTAGACGCGTTCTTGTGAGAACTAATCTTTTCAAATCAGTCCAAGTGACCCTGGCGCGACAGGCATTTATGTTCGCCAGAAATCGCTTCTCATGCTCAGAGAGGCTTGTTCGAGCATAATTTGTATTGACAGTTGGATCATTCTGGAAATATGTGGTTGCCATGCTCACAAGTTGAGGATTTCCAGTCCAGTCATGCTGTAAATAATCGTCAAAATCATCGATACTTGGCAGTACAACAGACTGCAGTGGTTCTTGCAGGCCGGACATACAATCGATCGCGAGTGGACGACCCCTTGGCGCTGGCCTGCCTCTGCTAATGATCATGCCAAGCCATGTTTGAAGGGTGTATGGGAGGTGCACAGTGTCTGACATGCTGTAGATGATGCGAATTGGCTGCTTGCCTTCAGCTGTTGTGCTCAGAAAATACTATCAGTAATACCTCAGGGCGAGATGTCATTTATCAATGGTTTGTCGTGACAAGATCCAAGGTTTCAATTTGACTCATTTCAATCCTTTTTTTCTGAGTCATAGCTACAGCTCTAGCTTCAATGGGCAAAAATGACTCTTAGTTCGCTTGGAATCGATGAAATGAGTCGAGTAAAGGCTGTGGTGGTACGGAAACTGGCTTTACGTAATGTACAAGGCTGAGATGGAGATTTGGGAGAATTTGCCGTCCTCTTACCGTATCATACAAACTATTACATAAGATAGTAATACGACCATTAACTTATGTACGATTATAGTATGTAACCCGGTCCGAAATGCAGTAATTACCTTCTGAATTACGATTACTACGCCATACCAGATATGGAAATGATGTGGTGTTCAACCAGTAAGCTCCTTATGTACGATCGGGGATCCAAAAAGGAAAGCGGGTGCATCATATCACAAGTAGAATTCTTTCTTGTGGATGATTTCTAGCTATATCCCTCAGCCGAAGTATTACATGGTGTGTCATATCCTATCGTAATCGTCAAACATTCACGATGTCCCCCATCCTTATGGTGTCATTCCAGGATACTGAAGGCATGCAATGCTCAAGTTGTGCCTCTAGAGGTTGGATTCTGTGAATGTGGGACATTATATCAATCAATGTATAACGGGCGCGTATGTAGTCTCGGGTGCCTATGATATCCTAAAAGTGACTAGTGTTGATAGTGAATAGATACGCTCTATAAGATTGCCCCCTCAATGGTCGATCAGGTCAGCTCCTCTTCCTTCGTATCAGCCCTGCATCTTCTGATAATACTGCAGGTGGGTTCGTGTGCAGAATGGTGGTCAGAATGGCAATGGCGCTCATAGTATAACATCATTTCACATTCCTCAAAAAGGATTAAACGCTTATGTTCCCCACAGACACCATATCCCAAGGAATGCTAATATCCACATCATCTATGCAATTCGCTCAAAAAAGAAAGAGGGGGGGAAGGGGGAGTGATGACGGTCCTTGATGATACATGCCCGGGTATTTTCTGCCGATGAGGTCTGTATAGGCCCCACGAAGTTTGTTTTCGGGTATAATGGAGGGCGAAGAGATGCATGAGAAGTAGGGATGTACAAAGATAGGGAAAGAGCCTTGGACAGAGATAAAGCAGACCTTTAAAGTGAAGTGAGTCCAAGAAGTCACGCTTTGGATCTCTTCCATCTGAACAAGCATCATTTTGATCTATCTTTTTGACTGTTTCTAGCTGCCACCTCTGTATATTTGACATCCAGATATGTGACATAATTCTGTACAGTAAAATGGAAATAGTATATATGAGCAGCTCAGTGGAATGCCTCCACTATTTCCAAGGTTTCTTGGTATACATCTATTAATGGAACGGCCAGATATAATGGCAGGAAAAGATAAGATTCGACCTCAGAAGATATATGTATACATAGTGGTTGTTGTTGACAAGGGCAGAAAGTATCCCCACATCTTATTGGAATCTTCCACAACCCATGTAGGCAACTATTTGAAAACTCAGGATCTGATATGAAGCTTCAAAGCTCCCAAGGTTACTGTATGAATTAAATCGTAAACCAAAGTGTCATAGTTCAGCGACTAATAAGTTTCCTTCTTAGATTAGATAAAGGGTCGATTAGACATGAACTAGCATTGGTGGTCTAGTGGTTATGATTGCCGCCTTCCATACATCTGTATTACAGCGGCAGAGCGGGGTTCGATTCCCCGTCAATGCAAATCTTTTTTTTGTACTTTACTTTTTGTGCATAGTCTCGAGTCATGTTTTACTTTTATCTTTTGCATAAAAGTGTTTAAGTTTGTGGAATGGAAGGGATCGCTGAACATCCCAGGAGATTAGAAGTTGTCAATTCTGCTGATGTCCACGGGTGCAACGCTCTCCACGGCAGTATTTCCAAGATTTCTATGCAAAGTTGTCGAATTGCATGTGGTTTGCTTTTGTTTTGCTTCTCCCAATCTTCGTATTTCCTCTGGATCTTTCTTTCATGTTAAAAAGGGGAATAGTGCAGATTGTTCAAGATGTCATTCCTAATTTCATCATCTTTATTCATATAGCTCCACCCTTCCCTTCTTCGACCTTCGCCGGGCAATCAAAGCATAGTGAAAGGCGAAATCAAAGTAACGCGATAAAAGACAACTGCGAGTCTCCCCACCCAAGTCCCAATTCCTAAGATAATGATGGGCCGGCTAAAGGAAAAATTGCCCCAAACAAAGCAGAAAGGGTAGCATTTGCGGATAGAACCGATGCAGTGGTCCCTGGAGGAGCGAATGCATCGACGAGGTAGTTAACCGTCGGCAGTTTCGCCGAATAGCATGCTTGAGCCCACGATGGCCGTTACAATTAGAGGAATCTCGGGAGTTGGATCGATATCGGTCCTGTATGAAAGCTGTCGGCCGTGGAAGGGTTAGTTAACTTATAGCTTATCGCATATTTTACATAATCCATGTGGTGAGATTCCAAAGTTATTTTCGACCAACAGTGGTCTTGAATTTTGATATTTTTTCTCCAGTATTCATCTGCAAAAGTGTGTGGACATACACGCCGTGGTTTATGAGCATTCGAACAGCCTGAGTCCGATTTATGAGAACAGTCAACAGTAGTACATGTAAACAAACCCTTATCTCGGCGGTTCGGCAGGGTTTCGCCGAGCCGGAGGCCGGAGCTTTCCGCCCTGATCACATTGCGCACGAACGAAGCTTCATCAAACACCTACAGAAATGATAGCGAAATGCACACCTGTGGACATATTGGGTGATCAATTTCATGTCCTATTTGATTTGTCCAATGAATACCCGGTGAGTATTATTGAATTGATGTAGCAATTTGAGATTGGGACCTTTCAGATCGGAATAGCGGCTTGTCCTGCCGAAGACAATTAGGAACCGGTAGCTTCCCGAAATTCTTGGCTTCATGATTTGACGTGAGTAAACACGCGGCTCCGAGCCGTTGTTTGTGGGCCAATGAGCTGTGGATGATTTCGATATCGCAGGTCCTGGAGCAACGTGAGTGGGTCCTATGGCTTCATAGCAATTTTTCCCATGGCTCCCCACTATTCTTTTCGTCGGGGTTTTATATGATGCTCGCCGCTTGCTTCTAATTCCTATCATCTATCATAAATATCCCTCTTCGCCATCATGGGTAAAGACGACGAGCCTAGTATGTCAAAGTACCATAAACTCATTTGATCTTGATGTTGACTAGTATGTAGAAACCTACCGATACAATGAGTCCCCGGTCTACACATCCTCTAATGGCTGCCCTGTACGTGATGACCCCTTGTTATTTGCTTACAGGAAGATCCGATCTAATATGAAGATCTTCCAGGTTATGGATCCCCAGGCGTCTCAGCGCGTAGGCCCCAACGGCCCACTGCTGCTGCAAGACTTCCACCTGATCGATCTGCTTGCACACTTCGACCGTGAACGCATTCCCGAGCGTGTGGTCCATGCCAAGGGTGCTGGCGCCTTCGGCGAATTTGAAGTTACCGATGACATTAGCGATATTGTCAGTACCTCGTAGAGCATCTTCGACCTGTTCCACTAACATCATATCCCAGACCATTGTTGACATGCTCAAGGGCGTCGGCAAGAAGACCAAGATGCTTACTCGCTTCTCTACCGTGGGTGGTGAAAAGGGCTCTGCAGACAGTGCTCGTGATCCGCGTGGCTTTGCCATCAAGTTCTACACCGAGGAGGGTAACTGGGATTGGGTATTCAACAACACTCCCGTCTTCTTCTTGCGTGACCCTGCCAAGTTCCCTGTCTTCATCCACACCCAGAAACGCAACCCTCAGACTAACCTCAAAGATGCCACCGCGTTCTGGGATTACCTTTCCACCCATCAAGAGGCAGTCCACCAGGTGATGCATCTGTTCAGTGACCGCGGCACTCCGTACTCATACCGTCACATGAACGCCTACTCGGGTCACACATACAAGTGGATCAAACCTGATGGCACTTTCAACTACGTGCAGATCCACTGCAAGACCGACCAGGGCAACAAGACCTTCACCAACGAGGAGGCTACCAGGCTGTCCGCCGAGAACCCCGACTGGCACACACAGGATCTGTTCAACGCCATTGAGCGGGGTGAGAACCCCTCATGGACCTGCTACGTCCAGGTCCTCAGCCCCGAGCAGGCCGAGAAGTTCCGCTGGAGTGTCTTCGACCTCACCAAGGTTTGGCCGCAAAGTGAGGTGCCCCTGCGCCGATTCGGCCGCTTCACTCTCAACAAGAACCCGCAGAATTACTTCGCCGAGATTGAGCAGGCTGCGTTTTCCCCCTCACACATGGTCCCTGGTGTTGAGCCCTCCGCCGACCCTGTCCTCCAGGCTCGTCTCTTCTCTTACCCTGATACACATCGCCACCGCCTGGGCGGCAACTACGAGCAGATTCCCGTCAACTGTCCCATCCGCGCGTTCAGCCCGTGGCACCGTGACGGTCCTATGAACGTTAACGGCAACTATGGTGCCAATCCCAACTACCCTTCCACCTTCCGGCCACTGGCCTACAAGCCCGTTAAGGCGAGTCAGGAGCACGAGGAGTGGGCTGGCGCTGTCATGGCTGAACAAATCCCCGTTACTGACGAGGACTACGTGCAGGCTAATGGTCTTTGGCAAGTCCTTGGTCGCCAGTCCGGCCAGCAAGAGAACTTTATCAAGAACATTTCAGGACATCTGTGTGGTGCCCATGAGCGTGTTCGCAAGCAGACTTACCATATGTTCTCTCGTGTGAACAAGAATCTTGGTGCTCGAATTGAGGCTGCTACCGAGGCTAATGTAACTCCTGTGGCGCGTCTGTAAAATGAGTTTGGCAACATAGTATTTATAGCTGTATATGTATTGGATGTTTCGGCCAATAATTCTTTTGAATCATGTTATGTAACAAAAGTACAAAACTCCCATTTCCATGCGTTGCACTTCTGGCACATTCGCGGCGCCGCAGGGTGGGTTAGCCGCACGGAGCTCGGACCGGACATCGATCCGCATGAGCCTATCAGCTGGACCTGGCGGAGTCACTTACGACTTAGCGCCATAGGGCCAGGTCGCCCCCCTTGTAGAGCATGTCTGGCCCCTCCGACGATGGCGCTGGCCATTTTCTGCATTCTACCCGGTCCTTCACCAGAATGGAAAGCTCAGATGCCCACCCTTCAGCGCGAGCAACGGCCGATCAAGACACCCAGCCCGTGTCCTCATCCGTCGATACTGAGGGGCAGCAAAATGGATCTGATGTGTTTGAAAGACGAGGCTCCGCGGATTCAGCCGGTGCAGATGGCCAGGCTGACGAGGGGTTTGTGCTGTCAAGAAGCGTGCAAGACCCCTCGGAAGAGCTTCCCATCGAGCTGATTAGCTTGACTGATCGGTAGGTTGGGTTATGGTGTATTCACGGCTTTTTACAGAACTAATATAGGATTCGTCATCAGATTCATCAACTCGTTGAGCGCAAAAGTACACAACTCTCCTCCTACGATCGACAAAATCTCCTCCCTCTTCCAGGTCTTCTATGACCGCGCCGAATCCCATATCGCTACACATATCTCCGCGCTTGCCTCACGTATCAATAGGGATCCTGCTCCGCAGGCTTCAATCTCCCGCGGAGGTGCCTTCTCGAAGCTAGGCAACAAAAGGTCTCAGGATGACGTTCGACAAAGTGCTGCTGGTCGGCAAATGTTGACGGCATCGGAAGTTGCGGACAGAAGGAGAGCACGGAAAGCTCTGGAATACAAACGTGCTGTGATGGAAGAAGCTGCGGAACGAAGAGTCTGTGAACTGGTCTATGACAAACTCTGGAGACATAAGACCACCTTGGATGACGTTCGAGATGAAAAACTACGCTCCAAAACTGCCGCCTTGCTGCTGGTAGGCATCAACCTGAAAGATCTGGGTATCGACATCGACTTATCAGCAGTTGAAGAGACGAAACAGCAAGAGGCGAATGATTATTTGGCCCAAGCCAGAGACTTTTTGGAAAAAATGAACGAGTACAAATACCCTCTTGGCAAACTTCAACAACTAGCGGCAGCGCACAAAGCTATTGTCGACGCGTTAACCAAACTCTTACCTTCGTCCTCATCGGCAGATGAGATCCTGCCCACATTGATCTACTCGCTCATCACCTGTCCAGCTGATGGGATTAACATTATCAGCAACCTACTCTTTATTCAACGGTTCAGATCCTCGAGTAAGATCGATGGCGAGACCGCATATTGCTTGACCAATCTTGAAGCGGCTATCAGCTTCCTAGAGAATGTCGAGCTATCCAGTCTGCGAGCAGATGAGCTGCAGGAGGGACCTCTCCGAACTCCGAGTGGAACAGCAACCCCATCTTCGGAGCGACCCGACCCTTTCAGACCAGCCAAAGATACCACCACATCATCGGTCACCACTGTGTCTGCTTCGCCAGAGATATCCAAACCGGAAACCAAGGAACCGGCGTCATCTACTTTGCCTCGACCCCGCCCCTCTCCAGCGCCCCAGCAACGACGCCTGAGTAACTTATTCCAACCACCTGCCAAGGTACTTGAAGCTGCAAATGATGCAGTGCGTACTACGGCAGATCAGAGTCTCAAGAATATTGGCGCTTCTCTTGACAACTCTTTCAACTTCCTTTTCGGTCGCCTGAAAGAGCTACAGACTCAAGTTCCAAATTCAAATGGACCCGTGCTGCCAAAGACATTGGCTGAAGCCCGTCGCCTAGTTGCCCAACCCCTGGTCAACAAGCAAAACATCATCCAAGACGATATAGCATCTATCAATTCCATTCCATCTGACGACGGCGCACAGCCGACAGGCAGCTCAAGAGCCACAGGCTTAACCAGTGGTGGTCGCACCCCCCGCGACCGAAGCACTGACAGTACACGGACACAAGCGAGCAGCAAAAGGTCGATCGCTCCATCCCTGCGAGACGAACCCATTCCAAGCCCATCTTCAGCCACACCTCAAAACCCACTAGAGTCAATGCGGAACTTCGGGAACTCACTTAACCCTCTCAATCACATCCCAGGCATGATCAAGAACTTTGGTCGTAATGCCCCCGGTCCCGATGCTCGTAACGGCCCGGATACACCGAATCTTAGACCACTATCTCCTGCAGCGATGGATCGCCTCAGAATATCGCCTGTCTCGACAGAATCTGCGAGTGCGACCGCGAGTCCACGACTTACACAGAAGATCGATCCTCCCATCCAAAGGTTTATCGATACCCAAGATGCTCAAGATCTGCGTGTTGGAGATGTGGCTGCTCTACTTGAAGATTATAAGCGACTCGCGGCTGCTCTACACAAGGCTGGAGCAGTATCTCGATGAGCTTGCTATACTGTGATCCATAGAGCTCTCCTTATCTGAGACTCCATTTTCTCCTTTTCTACTTCTGTCATTATTTTCTACTTTGTTTCATAGATCTGGCTGGGCGCATCTTCCTGAACGGTTATTGCATTGCGGGCTAGTCACGGCGTTATAGGCATACATCTGTACTTCGTATAAACACGAGGAAGGGCTAGATATTTGACCAAATACAAATCCTTAAAATGCTATCGTGTCCCGAAGCCTGGACCTGGGTGCCTTCTGTCTCTCCGCTATACTAGATCAATGTTCCGGAGTGAATTTACGGTTAGAATATCGAAGGATATTGTAACGACGTGGCTGTCCATATCATCTATTCTGCAGTAAACAGCGGAAGAAACCTAGCAAGCAGCCTGGCCCAACTATTTTGAACGTACAACGACGCAGCACAGTCACGAAAAGATATTAAATGTTGCATAAAAGGGTATTGGGCATGAACAGATACAACGTCTCGATTCGTAAGAGGGGATGTAAAAATGAGAAACCGGAATAAAAGATACCAAGGTCATCATTTGGCAGACATTAAAAGACAGAATAGGCTTGAAGAGAAAATCATAACTCATTGTTTCCGTCCGCGAAGTACCTCTGCACCTCCGGTTCTCATTTCATCCAGCTTGGCAGAAAGATCTTGATTTTGTGCCTCGACTTGTTCATGGCGACGCCTGATTTCGTCTTCAAACACTTGAGCTGTATGGCGACGAGCGCGACGCAGTTTTTTCATTTTCATGACAAGATGACTGAATTGGTCGATGATTTGGTCTCCGCAGTCTTCCCACTCATCCACGGTCATGCGAGACAGGTACATTTGGCGGTCTTGGACAGTCATGCTTAAAAGATGAGACACCGTATCGTCTTGCGATTCGCCATTCGGAGCAAAAATGGGCTCAGGTGGCAATGAAGGTGACTTGATGGGGGGAGGAGTCGGTATTGGCGCTTTCTCGAATGGTTCAGCCTGCAAATCGGTGAATGATTTTTGGTACAGCTGCTGCGGAGGATAATCTGATTCGAGATGCCGCTTGCTGTTGTGGATGACTGTGTTGCTACGGCCGCGCTTGGAGCTTGACTGGTCAAGCAATGGATCTTGTCCGGCTTCAATCACAGATTCTTCGCGGCCCAGGTCTGACATATTTGCGATACCGAAGATATTAGAAGAGTGTTCGCTACCTCGTCTACTGCTCAGGCGAATCGTTTCATCGATGCCGGCCTCGTCGTCACTGTGGCCGGGCTGCGCAAATGCTGTGATACTGAGAGTTCGCCCAGCCTGTGGTGGTGGTTCAGACCCGTGACGAGTTGGAGAAATGTCTAATTGGTCCAGCAGGGAAGGTTTGGGTGGACTGAAACGTGTTCTGGGCGTCGCTGACATACTGTGAGGAAGTATGATCTTCCTAGCGGCTGAAGGGGGCAACATATGCCCTAGTTTCCGTGGAGGGCTAGGCTCATTAACCGTCTCCACGGAAGCCATTTGCCAAGCGTCCCCCTGTTGTTGATCTGTTGATCTGGGTGCTCTCTTACTTGCAGACCAGAAATTCTCCAAGCGCTTGCTTAGTGGCTCTTCTGTTGAGCGTTGCTTGTGGGCCAGGTACCAACTGCTTGGCTGTTGTTCTTGCTGCTGTGGTTCGGCCTTCTCGTCATCTGCAGGGGCCGTCGAAGTGACTTGACTGGAAGTGTCATCGGCGTCATCAGAGTCAAAGCCCGCTTTCTTCATAGCCTTGTCACCCATGCCGTCAAACCAGGATGCCCGTGAATGCCGAGAAGGCCGGGGCAAGTAAGACGGACGTGGTGAGGTATCCATGTAGTGACCATTTAAATTAGACTGGACCTGAGGTTGACCATCATCAAATCCAAAGACACTATTTTCCGCAATCGTTGAATCATCGACTCCCTCCACATCCGTATCAAAGGCATCCCGGGGCACTCCATTTCCGGTGTGGGCAGGAAAGGGTTGATGAGGAATGGGCTTTGTTTCCTGGAGATTTGGTGGAGCAGCCCTCCCATGCGCATAGAAATCCCCCACTTGGATAGGCACCTCGACTTTTGCCCGTGCAGCCCGCAATTGGCGTTGCGACGGTCCCAGTTCAGCGGGTGCACGAGGCTGCCCAGCTTCCTTGGAGTGGACGTAGTCGCCCACTCCCATGATGAAATGACAAGAATTGCCGAGTGATGTCCACTTCAGCCCAGACTTCTGGAGCCTAACAGCTGGACCCTTTGAAGATAAAAAAAAGTTGCCCAGGGGATGAAGAATGAACTGGTCAGGCTGACCGGACGCGAGATCACCGCGTGATCACGTGAACACGGAGATTAATTGGGGAGACTTTGGTCTTATCGACTCGGCGAAGTATGATATCCATCAACGAGGCGAGAATGCAAGAGAGCATTCGGGAATATAATACTGATACTAAATGACCTTTCTGTGAATAAAAATAAAAGCAATTATACATTTAAGCTAATGTCTGTTTCGTGAGTCATGTTTTTTGAATCACTCGAAGAATCCTCGAGACCGTCCAGATCGTATTCGACTCGTATTCCACGTTGCTTGGCTTGCTCCAGGAATTCTCGTGCCTTGCCAATCTCTAACAGTCTCTGCTCCTCTGCCTGCCTCCTCTTCTCCATTGTCAGACTGTGTGCGAGCTGTCTTTCATACGAGCTATACCCACCGTCCGTGAGTATCGCATCTGTAGTTTGCTCTCCCTGCTGAAATGGGGTTGGTGCTAGTGAAGACATAAGCAGATCGCCAATCCAAAGAGACACCATGCCTCGCATTTCGAGCAGCCTTGCGGAGTCCGAGAAAGGTGATTTTCCAAGCAGACCGTCAATGCGTATTGCGATTTGCCGAGCCTGCTCGAGTTCCTGGGCTCGAACAGCCGAGATGCGTGTCTGTTTCTTGTGCAATGCTTGATCGTCAAAGTCATAGTCTTCCTCGTCGGACATCTCATCGTTTTCTATTTTCTTTCTCTCCAGGCTGCTGTCCTCTTGGGCAAACACGATCCAATGCTCAAACATGGCAGGATAAAAATGGAGAGCAGAGAGTAGATGCGGAGCAGATTTTGAATAAGGATGAGCGAGAATCAACTTTTCATAGTATACTTTCGCTTCCGCAAATCCCTTGATGGTGAATGTCGCAGGAGAGTGAGCGGCTTCATTGGCACCGCCGGGGTGGTGCTTAGCCCCTCGGCGTAACAAGATCTGCGCTCCAATTTGGCTTCCAGTACGACACCCTTTGAAATTCTCTCGTAAAAGGAGGCCCCATGCTCTTCCTGCTCGGTGGTAGTCACCATCTACCAAGCAACGATCAAGCACTTGAGTCAGCGCTGCGAGGTGTTGTCGAGCCAGGCCGTTTGTCAAAGCTCTTGGGGCTGGCTTTGCCACATTTTTGACCTTCTTGATCTTTGACTTATTTTTGATCTTGGGCTTTATCTTCTTGGCGGGCCCGTGGGGGAAGTGATCTCCTGGCAACTCCTGGTCAAGAGGAAGACCAGCGACTTGATATTGATGGGTTTCATTTGGTGTTAGGGTCAGAGGACTTCCCACCGGGACCGATTGTTTCGTGTCTGCCGACTTTGTGTCGGGCCCATCGACATGGTCGATTCTCTCTTTTTCTTCGACCATAGTGAAAATGAGGCTAGGGAGGGCAATGCAAAGACTGGCAAGAATGAAGCATCCATGTGCCCGGTCTCACGGTTTTACAATTCTCATTTCGGGCTGTTTTGTAAGCTCCCAAAGAAGTGGAGAAACAAATGAAATGACGAAAGCGAAAAGTGTTGAAAGAAGCTAAACTTAGTTCCCGTTGACTAAGAAAGTCCTCGAGCAAAGCAAGCAAACATCACCTTTATCGCAGCGCCTCTTCTCAACTTCGCTCTGCCCCCCCCATTCACCCCTTCCCCCTATTGATTTTCTTCTCTTTTTTACCTCAACCGTTTCCTGTCGTTTCCCCCACAGTCTCCGCCGCCCCTGGGCGTCGTCATCAGCGGACCCCCCGATCGCTACATTCTCCCAAAGCTCGGCGGGTATCTGTGGGCTCGACTGTGGGCTCGTCAGACCGTTCGAGACTGCTGCGGCTGCTGTGCGCGTATGTTAAACCGTAGATTGTCTCAAGTATTCCGCTCTCATTGCTTGTTCATCAGTACATCGCCGCCTCCTTGCCGGTTCCTTTGTCCTTTCCCTCGCCATTCCCGAAACTCCGAGACGATTGATCCCCGCCCATTCGGTACCCGGCACTCCGTACAGATATCCAGGTCGTCACCACTCCATCTATTGGGGAATAGAGAGTGACACCACGTTTGGGCTTTGTGGATATCTCGCATCACACTGAAACTATCATCAGGTTCGCTTTTCTGCCCAGGACCCCGCCTTGTCGTTGGGCGGGCTTTGCTGATACGGTCGCTTTTAGGGACTCTCATGGCAGTGGACGGTTTCTAATAATCTCTATATTCAATCACCATTCCCGCGATTTGCTACTATGGGACAGTCTTCTTCTACGGCTCGAAATTCATCCGATATTGGCTTCCCGGATTACCTGACCCCGGCCTCGATTGTGCGTGACCCCGGCACGCGGGATGAAGACATGAACCACAGGCAACCATTTGAGCAGAATGGAGAGGCTGGTACCTCGCCCACAGTGGAAATGAATTCAACTAGTCCACAAGATTTTGATTCGAACCAAACAAACGAGCCGCCGGAAATAGAGCAACAACCCACGAGACACTTTGGAGGGGGTTCACATCCAATGCGAAGCATCGAAGAGGAAGATGTACCGGAACTGGAGGCAAATGAAAGGGATTACCGCTCTACAGCTATGACACGTATCGCGGCGAGAAGGCAATCTACCATGTCAAGGCTGGGTTCCAGGATTCTACCCAATTCAGTCATCCGAGGTCTCCTGAGCAGCCAGGAAGAGACCCCTGCAGAGGGCCATGCACACAGGCATGGATTAGTATCGAGGACACCGCCAAGGTCTGAATCGGCACATAGCAGTGGCCGCTTTAGCCCATTCAGTGCCCTTGGTTCTCGGGGAATCAGCCGCCGACGTTCCGCTCGGGGGCCGTATCTCATTCCCCCGCGTGCCGAATCGTCAGTCATAGCGGACACGGCAAATGGCTCACCATTTCTCGATAATGCCGCTGACCGTCTAACTGAGCCCGGTCGAGCCTCTTGGCGTCGGAGTGGTCGACTGCATCGGGTCCGCCATTCTTTATCAACACCCATATCCCATATGTTTGGTCAACCTTCGTTAGGCATTTCGGCACAAGAAGATGAATCTCCACGCCTGTCACACGGGCCATCTCTGACTGATAGCTTGCCTAGTGCTATGGACACTCGACTAGATTTCGGAGCGCCTTTGCATGAATTGGATTCGGTTGAGCCAAGCGTGCACGCTAATGGAGCTGCACCTTCTGGCAATCCCCAGTTAATGCGCCGACTGCCTGGTCTTTTGAGAGCACGATCCGCACGATCTTTGCGACGAGAAGAACAAACCCCTCTGTCTCGGGTGCTTCAACTTGCCGCGGCAGCGATTGCAGCTCAATTGTCTGGTGCCAATGGGCCTCCTTTGCCAAACATTCAAGCACTAGGAAACGACGGCCTGGATGGGTCTCTGGAGAACTTCATCCAAAGTTTGCAGAGTGCTACATCCACTCAAGCTCAGCCGACGACATCAGCAGAGGGATCAAGCAACAATGGAAACGAAGGACCTTCACCCCCAGTCAATTTTTTACGAGTCTTCCGGTTCGCTAACGCTGATTCTCCTGTTGGTGCTAATCCACTTGGTCGCAGCACCAGCGGATCTGAGACCCCTGGACCGCCATCGGATGGAATGTCTGTTGATGAGCCTCCAGAAACGGCGGAAGGACGAACAGTGACTCTGGTCGTTGTCGGGGTCAGGTCAGTTCCAGCTGGCAGTGGGGGCAACAGTGAACATGGGCCACCGGCTCCAGGGGGTCCGGGGCTGGATGCTCTGCTTGGACTACCTTTCCTCTCGCCAAATACCATTCCGCGGCCACACGAGGCACCTGGTGATCTTGGACAGCGGACAGATGGACGTCCCAGACTACATGTCCCACGCCCCACAGGCTCTATTCCCAGCGTAGCGGAGCTTCTACGGCACTCAGGCGCAAATGCCCCCAGGAGATTATCCGACGCTGGCCCTCGCACCGGTTTGCCAAATTTCCCTCTTTCAGCCTTATCTGAAAGTCCACCGGGCCCCCACCCCCCACCCTCGACACCCGCTGAGCAGGGAATGTCGGCTGTCTCATCTAGTACCTCAACGCCGAGCCGCAGGCCGTCATCTGCCTCCGCCATGACATCAAATGTTTTGCCTCAGCTGCATGAGAATCACTCCATACGACCCACTGTAGAGCCTACCGATGAATCCGCCCCACCGCCCAATGCTGCGCGACAGCGTCGTCGAAGCGATTCTGAGTACGCTCGTCATCGTGCCCTTGGCTCTGGATCCGTTCGCCGTAATGGTGTGGTTGAACCTGATCAGCCTCCTCCAAGCGGAGGTCGGAGCTGGTTGATCTACGTTGTTGGAACTAATTTGTCAGAAAATCACCCGGCTCTCACAACCCCCAGTCTCTTTACTGATGTATGTTCCCCTTTAAACCTAATCGTCCATCGCATGGTTAACATGTTTTTAGAATCCCACCTATGAGGACATGATCCTTCTTTCGTCACTTTTGGGCCCAGCCAAGCCTCCTGTTGCCACTCAAGCCGATGTCAATTCTGCAGGCGGATTGTTCCGACTTGTTGAGTATGATGGCTCGTTGGTTGCAGAGTCTATTAATGGCGCTGGCGCCATTCAGATCCAGGATGGGGAACGGTGTCTCATCTGCCTGAGTGACTACGAGGTGGCCGAAGAAGTCCGGGAGCTTGTCAAATGCAAGCATGTCTTCCACCGGGATTGTATTGACCAGGTCCGTTTTTTCTGGTTTAGTCAGCTTGATGCGGTGTTACTGACTGATTACATTAGTGGTTGACTACTGGACGAAACTCGTGTCCTCTATGTCGAGGCGAGGGTGTTGATGAAACTCCCAGTAACAGTGGCCCTGCTCCTGCCGACGCCGTTCCAGCTCCAGCTCCCGAAGGTACCGCTATTTGATGCACCTTGCATTATCAACATTTTCTCCTAGGCCATTGGTCTTTAACTTCCCCCTTGAACATTAGCATTCAGCGTCTGCTTAGAGCTCTTAACGACCTTTCTTTCCATTTGATATCCCCTCGGCATTTAGTCTCTGCTGCGCTCCATTTCTGGCGCCTTTCGTTCTCATTTGTTGGTGATCATGCCATTGAGGTTTAGAGGCATTGTCTCTCGAACCTGTAAACATCTTGTCTCGGTTAATTTGACCCTCCTGCTTCCAAAGTTTTTCAATGTTGTATCCCTTGGAGTTCTTGTTGGCGTCTTGACTGTTTAGGGACAGTCCATCATGTTCGATGGCATTGTGCAAGGGAATATTGGGACATCTATGAGCTATTTCACCTTGTGTACGATTAGCATACCAATTTGAAGTCTCTCATACAAATTTCTTCTGAATCAGTAAAGGTCGTTCTTATACTGCATGTGCCCCGCCAACCCCGCGGGTCACGTGCAGCAAAACTTTCCCATTGCGGCATCGAGGTTCTGTAGCATTCATGAGGTTTCGCCAACTCGATCTTGCACAGGTATGTAAATATTGTCTTAGAATGGACCTTGTTCAATCAAATCCCCCCAAAGCTCGGGATTGGCATAAGGTCTGACCCGATGTCTAAATCTGATGAAATAACGACCAGTCCCGAGAAACTCCAAACCCCGCGAACCACACCCCTCCGACCTCAAAAAAGTTGACGAAAAGCTCAGGTCCTAATCAAAACTTCCCACATAGCGAAAATGTCTGCGCCCATTCGCACCACGGTCCTCATCTCGGGCAATGGTTCCAACCTGCAAGCAATAATCGATCAGGTCGCAGCGGGCACTCTCAACGCCAACATCATCCGTGTCCTCTCCAACCGCAAAGATGCCTTCGGCCTCGAGCGAGCCCAGAAAGCGAGCATTCCCACCGAATACCACAATCTTGTCAAGTACAAGAAGCAGCACCCTGCCACGCCTGAGGGCGTTCAGGCCGCGCGCGAGGAGTACGATGCCGAATTGGCTCGCTTGATCCTCGCCGATCAGCCTGAGCTAGTTGTCTGTCTTGGGTTCATGCACATCCTTTCACCAGAGTTTCTCAGGCCACTGGAAGAGGCCAATGTGCGCATAATCAATTTGCATCCAGCGCTGCCAGGCGCTTTTAATGGTGTGGTAAGTTTCAATGTGGAGCATACACGCTGGAAGAATGTTATGAAAGTATTTTTTTTTTTTTTTGCTGATCTAGAAATGGCGCAGAATGCGATTGAGCGCGCTCATGCCGCTTGGATGGAAGGCAAGATCGACAAGACCGGCGTCATGATCCACGACGTCATCTCCGAGGTGGACATGGGTCACCCCATCCTGGTCCGGGAGATTCCCTTCCGAAAGGGCCAGGATGAAGATCTGGAGGCGTTTGGGAAGCGAGTTCACGAAACGGAATGGGTCACCGTCATTGAGGGGGTGGGCATGGTGCTGAAGGAACTGGCGGCTCGGAAATCAACTTAAAGTGGGCTATCATATATTCCAAGGCTGCCTGTCTAGCGCCGCCGCCGCCAGACATCCTGAGCATCATCATCATTCAGCAACACACCATTTGCCACTAGAGGCGGGCCCTTTCGTCGATGTAGATCATCGGGCTGTTGACGATTTTATGACTCTATTCAAAAATATCATGTACGAATCTTAGAACAAAGCGGAAACTCCGCTTCCCCTACGGCCAGATAAGAGGTTGCCGCTGCAATGCCGAGAGGAAATGAGCCAAGAAAAATGGAGACACCCTGCAGATGATGCAATTGAAAACCGCTCATCCGCACGAACATGACCAAGTATACGAGGACATGCACAAGATGAAGGGAGTCCAGAACCGGGGCCGGTGGAGAAGGGTTTTTGGTTTAATTATTCAAAACCCTCGAAATCAATCTGGATAACACATCCCCGAGATCAAAAAGGAGAAAGTATAATAAAATAATACAAAAAGAACAGGAAAAGAAACGGCCAAGATTGCCGCGGAAAGATAATTGAAACAATGCCCATCAACAGAAAAGTCAAAACTACTACATATCCACAATCACCTCCACCCAAACCCGCCCAAAAGTAAAATGATGGGGCTTGCATAACTTGCAGGGATGTGAAATTGCATCCATCTCACCGGTCGAACTTTCGTCACATGTACATCTTTGCTGCACGAATCCGAGTCCGAGGCAAAGGTCACAGCCAGTGTCAAGGTGGATGTTGCTGCAGTGCAACCTCGAGGATCAGCATTCCGGCCCCAACAGGCATGGAGCCAACACCGTTGAACGCATCGTGGTCGAAGTGGCTCCCCACGGAGCTAACGGAGGGACCGATCCGATGATGACAATCAATACGGAGTAGAAAAGCACAGAGAAGAGAACGAAACAAGAACATGTCAACGATCTCCAGAGTATACAGACATGAGCCACTTGTTTGGATCCACCATCGCAAGCACCCTGCTGCACCCAGGCAAGTCTACTTCTGGACGCTGGCGCCTAGGATGGAGTTAGGGAGTGGTACCTTTGTCCTGGACCAGTCATGTACACTGAAAAAGGCAAAGATTTGTAAGTACAGTAGTGCGTCCCCGGGATACGGTTGTGGTGGATAGGTGGGGATTGGCATGTACCTGAGTGGGTTTAGTTGACGGGATACAGAGTTGTTTTACAAAACTGTTATGGCGCTAGACACGGGGGCCACAGCTCAAACGGCGCCAACTCAATTAAGGGCATTCGTATCCGACAGGTCGCGGGATCGACCGATCTCTACGCCTCTTTGGGAGAGATAAATCCACCTGTGCGTGGCATTTTATTCTAGGACAATTCTACGTATTCGTAGACTCTTATACATATGCGAGATTTTTAGTACCTGAATCTGTCAGTACCAAGCTCAGGGCGTGGACATTACCAAGCTTTGTTCGGAATCCGAATTTCCGAACCTACTGGGATCTTTCTACTCCGTATAATATGCATAGAAGATTATTCATTAAATAGCGCTCGGACCCTACATATTAGTCTCTGATTCCCATTGGTTGAAGACCACAGATTTATTAGAAGCACGTAAGAAATACCCTGGACCTAGATATTATCCGAAGCACAAAAGTGCACGTCCGATATAGCCTTGAAGATTTCCCATGTGCCGTATGTATATATCCATATGCTCCATAAGAATTCACAATACAACATTTGGAAGGAATGTACATTCATTTTGACTTTCTATGCACTTGGACATGGTTTTTTTCTGGACTTGCCTGGAACCCAGCCAAGGAGCATATTTACCGAGGCTGAATGACATATCGAAGTTTATAGGGCTGAGAGAATGACAGATAATACGAGCTATACGAGCTTTAGACCACCCCCTTTTTTTTTTTTTTACCGGGCCGAGATCGAGCTTCATTGAGGCTACGTTTCTTTTGCCAAGTGGAGACGGTCTTTCCCCAAGTCCCGGCCCAGTCTAAATAAGATCTAAACGGAGATGTTACCCATTCCGGCCCAGCGTGATAGTTCCAGCACCAAAAAGCAGGATCGCCCGGTTCTTGGGAAGTCAAGGGGCCACATGCACCAGAACCCCACTGTCAAGGCCGGCTCACCTTTCATCCACATGGCACATGTGTCGAGGTCCCATACACGAATAGCATGCCGATGCAGCTGTCGTGATCGACCAATTTGTCTTGTTCCTGCAATTTTAATTTCGTGCAATTATTCTGTGTTCTACACTTATTGCTTTTTGATTTTTCCCCAGTGGAGTCCAACCTTAGCGCCTTTGGATCCATGGCCCACCTTGTCTGTCAAATCTTCGTCGATCAGGCACGAGGTGTCATCTTAGGGAAAACCAAAAAGAACCCCCGGAAGGTCATGTTTGAATAGTATCATACTGTAGCTTATAGCTCGGTATAAAAGAAAGTAGGAATCATGCTAACAATAATGACTAAGGGGGGGGAAGTGTATTGCCCCCTGGTTATTTCCCCCATCTGTGCCGGATTCCCCGTGTTCTCATTCCAGAAATGGGGCTTGAGTTAGCGTTCCAATCATGAATCATAACTTCCCTAAATGAAGCTTAGTTTCCACCGGAATCCGAGAGTCCCTTAGTCAGGCTCCACTCTTTCCAATCCGATCGCCGTCATGAACAGAACGTTTTCGGCATTTTTTTGGTGCGATTCAGCGATATGACTGGCAAGGTTTCAGATTTGCCGAGTAGATGAGCGGGACACTCCGTGCTATCATTTGTTCTGGAGTAAGAATCATCATTCACTTGCCAAGATAATTACCTCAAGAGCCCCATGTTGATTATCTTTGGGGTTCCACTTGCGCAATCATGGTCGAGGACTAATAGCTTTTGCCCCTCTTCGGATTTCGGACGGGGTCCGTGAGAATGTTCAAAATATGGAAAAAAGAAAAGAAAATAAAATAGATACAAATTGTGAAAAAAATACTATGAACCTACCATAATATGCTCCATATTCGCGAGTTGTTCTGTTTTCTCGACTCTTTCTTTTGATCACCAGATGACAGGCGCTTTGATCACACACGATCCCATGAAACTAAACTATGGAGCAAGTCGGGGCTCGAGCCAACAGTGATATCACTTGTGGCTGGAGAGGATCGTCCACAGCCCCCTTGACCTTTGCCTTCAGTGTTCCCAGTCCCGAGGCTCCTTTAATGGGATTAAGGATAAAAATAAGCCCAACGTGGCTGATCCAGAGTGGGGAATTAGGAAAGCGGCCATTCACAGTTCGACTTCTGCTAATATTGACATGCTTTCGGTCCTTTTCTGTCTTTTTTTCCCTTCCTTTTTTTTCCCCCTCCTTCTTTGGGGTATAATTTGCCTCTGGTTCGTCCTTGGAATGTCTGTCCGCGACCTCCGCCCTACTCCGCCGAGTAAGAACGCGGAGGCTTGACTTCCTGCATCAGCTGAGATTGGGCAAATCCCTGGAACCATTTTGGAATAATTTATCCGTTCCATTTCCTATTTCCTATCCGGTATATTTTCCATTTTGTTATTTTCCCCCTTGGTACAATTCCCCTAGATATGCCGATCATTACGATCACGATCGGTAGTTGAGCCCGGAAGTGCCCCAAAACAGCTTAGAATTATAGATCAGAAAAGATAATTGATTTTTTTTTTAAACCTACGATTTCAATTATGAGAACCTGAACTTCATAAGTACAATGGAAACGGAAAGGCCAAAAAAAAAGGGCGTTTTGCTCTATTAATTTTTGCTCTATTAATCTCCGCCCATATCCAACATCCAATAGTCCGGGTCAACCTCACCCCACCCCCTACACTTACCACACCCACCTGTGTACATCGGATTTCATATCCACATCCACTCCACTGACGCTTCTCAGGGCTCTATTATATATATTTCTGGCTTGCAATAATCCCCAGTTCTGAATGATGCAATAATCAGGAGCTTCACGCTAAATTTGCGGGGGGAGATCTGCGCGGAGCTTAACTACGGGCACGAACCATCATGGAGCAATCATCATATTATCAGTCCCAGGCCGCCCTGGCCGGCTTTTTTGATTCAATGCAGCAGGATTCAACCATGTCCGCCTATTCACTATTCGGCTCAGCTCAGTATCCCGAAAACATTGCGCTATGGCACGATCCCTCCGCCGCGCCGCCGGCCATGACTGTGCCCGCGCCATCATACCCGAAGCAATCGACCTTGCTCCAACCTCTCCCGGATCCAAAGAAACACAAACGAACCCGGAGCGGCTGCTTCACCTGCCGGTCTCGTCGGATCAAATGCGATGAGTCTCGCCCTGTCTGCGAGCGTTGCCGCAAGGGAAGTCGGGATTGCGTCTACCCATCCCCCACATCCGGACCGTCCAAGGGTGGCGCCCGCTCGTCCACCAAATCGCGTGGTACACGCCCGCCCTCGCAAGGAAGTGACTCATCAGGTCGACTGGAATTCGATGAGATAAGTCCTCTGGAGCCGATCATTGATGAGGAGGAACCCGACCATCCCGGGCTAGGTTCTCGGTCGCCCACCAGTCCCAGCACATCTCGACCCGACCTACACAGAACGCAGAGTGCACAGTCACTTCGAAAACCAAGTTTGAAACAGGCCTCCGAGCTCGGATCGTTCAATATGGACCCGGGCAGCTCGCCTTCTACGGAGTCCTCGTCACGCTTCGAGTCGGTGAGCGTGCGGTCGGCCAGCGTCACCCAGTCCACGACAGATATGCTCAATGCAGCCCGACTTCCAGATGATTTGAGATTTTACCTGAATTTTCACCAGGAATTTATCACACCCGGTCATTTTTTCTTGAGACAACCCAGCCGGGCTTTTATTCAACACAGCATCATCGAACTTGCCCTGCAATATAAGCCTTTGCTATATGCCCTTGTAGGCTTTGCTGCATATCATCACACCTTGCATAGCCCGGGAGGGAAGCTGTTTACATTCCTCAAATATTACAATAAAGCCCTGGTTCTCTTGCGGAAATCACTTGGTTCTGGCGAGGAACATAACGAGGCAACCTTGTGTACAGTTCTTGTCTTGACCACTTTTGAGGTAAATTGCCTCTCCCAAGCCTTCTTTTTCTGATTTTTCTTTTCTCTGATCAACCTCTTGCTGATGCTTTTTTGTTTTTGTTTTTTTCAACCAGGAATACACCGGTGATTGGGTTAACTTGATCGATCATCACCAAGCCGCTCACGCGTTAATGCGAGAACTGCTGACGCCGGACTCGTCCAACCTAAACGAATTACATACAAACATCTTCCTCTGGTACGCGCGCTTCGATGTCGTTGCGGGGATTCTGGCCGGCACAGAGGCGATTCTCAGTCGAGATTGGTATCTCGCCAAAGAACAGTTCGACGCGGAGCAAGCGGCTCTCGACCCCGACGACGCACTTAAACAGTTCTCGCTGGTCGCATCGATTAACCGCAGGTTTGGTCTAGACATGGCTTCCCTATATGCCAAACTGTCTCGTGGCATGATTCCTTTCGAAGATTTTGCCGTGCAGAACGAGCAGCTCGGGCGGACGATTGAACGGGCAAAAAATATCATGAGAGCATTCGACGACAGTGAATACACCGTACGCTCTTATCCGAATAAGTTGCCTTTAACCGAAGATGATATTGTGGATCCCTATGTAACGGGCCGGATTCACGAGGGAGCCCTGTGGGATGCGAATTACATCTGGATCGACCTCCTCTCGACTGAATTGATGTACAAATATCAGACCATGCTTGCATTGAGACAGCCCCTACTGCCGGACCTAACAAAGTTAGCCTGGGAACAAGCCCAGTTGATGGAAACGATCGACCGATGGCCAGAGAAAGAAAACGGGGCTTGCATCGGGTTCAAGAATAGCATAGGGCTCACGAGCATGTTCCTCCCCAGAGACGTCAAGAATCAGATGTGGTGTCGGCGCAGGATTGCCCAGATGGAACAGACTGGGTAGGTTTTCCTCTATTTCTACCATGCTTCATTTCTATCTCGCCATGCGATCTAGCAGCTGACCTCCCCGGGGCAATCAGGTACATAATGCAACCTAAATTCCGCGAAGTCCTCTCTACCCTCTGGCAACTACCCGAGCTCATGCACTGGTGGCTTCCCAACGACGAAGGCTACCCAGATCTGATCCGCGAAGTCCGTGCCATGACTGATGATCGCCTAGAGCAGCCTCGCGATGACTTCCGCTCCAATGTACGCGACATGAAATCCATGTTTTGGAAATTGAATGTCAACGACGAGGGAGATGAGCTGAGCCCTGGAAGCAGCCATGATAGCAGCCACGGTGGCTTCTCCTGAAGAGGGCAGCCTTCCTTCCTGATCGTTGATCCCAGCTGTGATGACGCATTTGCCGGTCTTCCAGGCCTCAGCCACGTCAAGATCTGCCCTTGGTTGTTGATCTAGCTTATATGAACCCTCGGGTTGTGGGCTCTGCCTATCCCTCGCTGGAGATTTGGACTTCTATCTTGTCTCCAGGAAGGCCGAAGAACTTTTCGTTGTGGTCATACCTGCCGAGTCTTACTTATCAGCCACACTCCCATGCAAACATCTCGACGGCCACCTAGCCAATATATTTGATTTTACTGTCTGATTGGACATCAAGCCTCCTGGTGGCCGGCCACACCGACCGAATCACAACCCAAAGGAATGTTTACGTTGCAGTCCAACACTCAGTTCTCGCATCCTTTTCGCCCCTTTCCGTCCTTCTCTGCTCCCTTATACCCATCTTTTGATATCAAATCAAACTTTATACCCCAGCATTCTCTCGGTCATGACTTGATGTGTATGTTTACTATATACCCGACTGCTTAGACAGTACATTATCGAAGAAAGTCATATGAATCGCATTTTCTTGGGCCTTTTCGTGTGTCAATCTACACTGCGTGTGTATATTTTCTGTTTACCCTTATCGTTTATCTTTTCTTTGGCTAGATGGAATTTTTAATTGGGTATGCAAGTGGGAGAGCTTCGATATATTCCACAGGAGCACCAACCAGCTTGGAAGTCTCCTGTGCACTCAAATCTTTCTCCTGGTACATGATAGTATGTAATAAGAGTGCATACATATGTCTTCTCAGTTTTGCCTTTCTTCAGGGCTACATCCAGCCTTCCATGGAATTTCGTTGGCCATGATGACCGTTTCATATCCACCCGCCAACTCCCCACCCATAACACCGAACTCGTGTCCGTCAACATCCTCACCCCAAGGTAAAGCGTCCACGTCCACTTCCCAGTCAAGTAAGCATCGCAGAATCACACCCGCGCCGGCTTTGCTCATAACAAGATTCATTTCCTTGCAGCGCTCGTCACATACACATTCCACACAGCCTTGCGGCGAGAGACAGGCGCATGCTTCGATACGTGCAACGGCACGTCGGAGGAGTAAGCCGATAAACTCGAATGCTTTACTCGCAATACCCGATCCACATGACCCACCCTTCGCATCATAAAACGTGAGACGAGCAGGCCGTTGCCGGGAAGGCGGCTGGAGGAGTTTCTGAAGTTCCTTTTTATCGGAGACGGAAGTCTCGTTTGCACGACGGAGCGGACGACCAAGTTCCTTTTTGGCGACTTTGCATTCTGTGCGGACGTCACCAGGCGAGGAAATGACAAAAGAAGGGAGAAGAGAGAGGACCGCATGTTCTGCGGCGTGGATTGCGGCTGCAATGTTTAATCTATGCGATTCAAGGATCGTGATTGCACGCGATGGAACATCAAGCCACATCCCCTTGGTCAGGATATCGATGGGTGGGTTGTCAACCTCTACGGCATCGAGCACTCGGCCGCGTTTGTCTACTTTGAAGAACCCGTATACGACAGCGTGGATTTGAACAGCTCCGAAAAATGCGCGACAGCCGGACGGATCTGCGGTGATGGGGCGCATGGTCTCTGTCTCGATGGGGTCGATGTCGGTGAAGTCGCGCTGCATGGTACTCCAGTCAACGTGGACGCGGGTTACTCGGGCAAAATGGCGTTCTGTGTTCAGTTCTTGGACGAGGTAGGTTTCGCCTTGGTGTAGAAATATGCCGCCTTCATAGATGGTGAAGAAGGCGCGGGAAGCCTCCACTTCTTCGAGGACGACATTGCGGTTGTGGGTTGTGTCGATTACTGCGAAATGCTGATCTTCCGTGTCCCGGATGGAGACACATCTTGAGGGCTGGGGTCGAAAGCGCTCGTGGCAGTGGTAATAGCCCATACTATCCTTGATGAGGCGAGTTGCTACGACAGCGTAGAGTTGGTCGCCGAAATAGATACGGTCTTCATCTGGGAAAATGGGCGCTTCGAATGCAGCGCATTGAACATGCCCCTCCAAGATGAGCTCATTGGCAAGGTCGATCTGGAGTTCACAGTTGGGTCGAGTGAAAATTTCATCTGGATTCTGCATGTAATGCTGATCTGTTGGGTACCTGTCCCCGACCAACACCGATAAAGAGTCCTTGTTGCGTCGTCCAGCCCGGCCACTCTGTTGACGTAGATTGGAGATCGAGTAGGGAAACCCCAAAGTGATTACTGCGTCCAAGGATCCGATGTCAACACCCAATTCAAGAGCATTCGTCGCCACTATGCCCATCAATTTCCCTTCAAACATCTCTTTCTCGATGCGACGTCGATCCTGGGGGCTGTAACCACCGCGGTAGCCCATCACCAATTTGCCCACCTCAGGACGCTCGAGAGCCTGGAACTCATTCCTCACGGCCTGCAGTAGAATCTCACACATCTTTCTGATCCGGCAGAAAGCGATGACCCTGACACCTCTGAGTATCAACTGACAAAACAGACGTGCGGTCTCAGCAACGCTGTCAGCGCGTCCTGAGGTTGGATCCGCTGGGTCTTTGAATGGAGTGTTCCAGCAGATAAACTCCTTCCGACCCGAGGGGGACCCATCAAAATCTATCAGCTTCACATTCTGGACGCCGAAGACGGATTTCATGTGCGCTTCCGGGTTCGCAACGGTGGCAGAGCACGATATAAATCTGACATGCCGATTGCCCACAGCGGCGCAAATTCTGCGAAGTCGGCGCATGATGAATGCGACGTGCGATCCAAATAGGCCGTTGTAGACATGTAGTTCGTCAACGACCACAAATTTCAAATTCTTCAAAAACGTGCGCCAGGCACTTTCCTGGGGTAGAATTGTGATGTGTAGCATGTCTGGATTGGTGAATATGATTCGTGCTTCATCGCGAATTAGATTGCGACTTTCCATCGGCGTGTCACCATCAAAGGTCTCCACCATGATATGTTGTAGACCATTCATGTATTGCAAGAGATCCATCATACTGCGTCGTTGGTCTTGAGCCAAAGCCTTGGTAGGGAAGATATACATGCCCCTACTATCGGGGTCTTTTTCCAACTCGTGGAGCATGGGAATTTGATAGATGAGTGATTTGCCCGAGCTGGTCGAAGTAGAAATAATCACGTTATGACCCTCATAGAGGTGATTTATTGCCTCTGCTTGATGGGAGTATAGCTGGGTGATGCCTTTTGTATTGTATAGGGTATTGACCAGATCTTGCGACAGCTGGAATGTCAAATCACCATAAACAGGAGACTGGGCATCAAATACCCGATGTCCCTCTGGGACGATCTGAGCATGATACCAATCCATCTCTCGGATCTCCGCGACGATCTCCGCGATGGACAGACGCTCCTTGGGGATGGCGGCAGGGGCCTTGGCGGCGGCAGGGGTATTAGCTTCACTACCAGGAGGCGTAGGAATGTATAAATCTTTCTCCTGTTCCAAGAGGAGCACAGGATCAATGACCTGGTCTTCGCAGCGAACTAGAAATGCATCAATGGCATCAGAAAACTTAGCATTGCGTTTCTCAATCAGTTTCAGCATCTGCTTTTGGCTGTAGACTGGCATTTTTAGATCCTCATCTCTCATTCGGCGCACTGGTTTGACTGGTTCTCCCGTTCTAGGGTCTATGACCTCTCGCTTGAGATCCCCGTCCACAAATTCGAACAACAGGACATTCCTTGTGATTCCCGGGCTTTCTTCATTCAGGTCTGCAGTGTCCTTCAGTGCCTCGGCTTTCCAAAGACTGCCCCGATGGCTCGCCCCATAGTCGGCAATGTCCTTCTCTCCAACAGTCGTTTCCAATTTTGTTTCGTCGACATACTCAAAGCGCACAGCTCCCGGGACCAGCGCCTTTACCCGCGCGATATCTTCAACGGTAAGTTCTCGATCTTGACCAAGTTGTGCCTGCACTGCTGTCTTAATATTCTCGAAAGTGGTCGCAAATTGTTTCCGCGTACAGCAAAATGTGTACACTAGGTTCAATGCACGTTGAGTCTGTGACAAGCGTCTCAGTGCATCGGGCCATGGTGCAACTGGGGATCTTTTTTTCAGACCCTTGGGTTTTGCAGTTGTGGACGTGGCTGCTTTTCCTTGTCCTGGTTTCTTTCTCTTGTTTGATCCAACTCCCAATGTCGGCGTTTTGGACGTAGGGGGGTGAGAACCAGCTATTGTGGATTCAACGGTTGAATTCAGAGACGCGTCAAGGGATGAGGGCGGAGGCCCAGTGGTCCACTTGTCGTCATGAGACTGCTTTCGTTTCAAAGAATTTGACGTGCTTGAAGGGGAGTTTGACATGATGCGCCATCACGACCTTGGACAAATGCTCCAAGAATTGTCAATTACGGGGAAAGTTAGTGAAATATGAGTTCGCGGAGGCGACACGCGATGTCACGTGTACCAATATAACCCAAAGGGACATGTACATGCGTTCTTCAATATCTCGTCCACATGTTGGAGTGCTCCAAAGTCATCTTAAGGTTGTTATCTGAAGGAAAACGCTCAGGATCTCGGGGGGTTATTTTTACGCTGAGATTCCGATCAGCCTGCAGAAACTGAGAAACCTGCAATTACAGCGTTGAGTATGCGCGAAGATATAGTATCCAGTGACGTCATGCCAATCGCATATGGAGAAATGGATTGGACACAAACCTTTGAAATGCGCTTTCAATACTTGCAGCTAATACCGGAGTATATGAACCATATCTGATTTCCGAATTCAAGCAGCTGCGGTCCGGTGTTGCTCTGCTCGCTAGCGCTAAGATGAGAGCCCATGCATGCTGCGCCGTGGGATGACTCCTACCCTGCCTAAATATCAAGTGGGAAAATAACGGCGCGACTAGGAAATATTCCCCCATCCACACAGCCTTTGTCTGGTGCCGCAACTACGGTGATGCCAAGATCGCGGGCGGCGGTGAGATCGAACGTCTCGAATCGTGTTCTGTTGCGAGGAGTTCGAGCTTGGGAAGTTCCCGCAGTAATGAGGCGGGGAACAGGGTGCGTTCGCGTATGGTGGAGGGAATGTCAAATGTTTGAGGCGGGCGATGATCGCTTGTCTTGGCTCGGGTGTAGTGCATGGATGATTGTATGGGATCAGCGCGTCATTGGAAATGGTTAAAGATTGTCTTGGCAATATATGCGCAAAATGCACAGGTGCGATGTTTAAATAGTCGTCTAGGATATCATGGAGATTTGGATATGTGGACATCGATGCAAATGAGTTGGTTTTGGATGTAGGTCGTCTTGGGGAACGTGAGAGAGATCGGAGTCGAGATGCCAATTTCTTCCACCATCTGGTGCCAGCAGAAAGTGAACAACAAAGGGCATCAAAGTTAGAAAGAAATCCGACTCCCTTGGGTAAATGCGACTTTCGGAATCGCCGCAGCGAGATCGGACACTGGACATTCTTTCAACTGAACAAATGATCTCGCAAGCGGCAAAAACATGTGAATAAATTGATAAACGCTAATAATGAGATATCACACACAGTAACCGCGTAAACTCCAATGTGCACCTAATCCTCACTGTACTCTTTCCGCTTCCTGATACTTCTCAATGGGCAAAGTTGACTTTATGCATTTGAGTCCTTCAGTAGATCATCGATAATATCGTAAAGTTCCCTCGCATATGACTCGTTTCCAGTCTGAAGGAATGTCAGTACATTAAAAGACTAGAGGGGAAAGTGAACTTACACGCAACAATAGAGGAACGGTGCGACCTTCTTCCACGCTGGCCAGGAGAATTTGCTTGTTGATAGGCGCCTCATTCTTTGCATCTCCATAGTTCATGCCCTTGAAAATCGGGCCGTTCAGAATCACACGCATGGCGCCATCGGCCCGCATGAGCATACGGCCAGTTTGCTTGCCATCGGCACCCTGGCGAACATTGACTTTGAAAGTACCAATACCACGCTCTTTCCACTCTTTATTTTGAAAGTGGAACAGCTTGGCCTTGCACGAGAAGACGGTTTCTTCCTCTTCTTCGCCAGTTTCAACTAGGTAAACGCAGTTAGTACAGTAAAGTTGAAGAGAAGAGGTTCACGGAAGCATACTGTTCTGTGCGTAGAAACGCTCGTCAGTCTTAGACGCCTCGAATGTGTTCGTGTTGTCTTCATCATTGCTGTCACTCTCATCGCCTTCGGAATCTTCGGCACCAAGAGGCTTAGCCTTGTGTTCACCGAGAGTGACCGGGGCATTGTTGGACGCAAAACTGGTCAGGCCACCAGCTTTAGCAGCAGCACCGAATCCACCACCAACACCTGTAAACCCACTTCCCAGGGCACCGAAACTAGAAGTGCCAGAGGGGGCTGCAAAGCTGTTTGCACCAGACGCGACAGAGTTGAAGACGGAGGGAGTTGCAAAGCTTCCTGTACCAGAGGCGGCGGTTTTGAAGACAGATTGAGTTGAGCCTCCTAGTGCACCAAACGGAGAACTCTCAGAGCCTGCAAATGCGGCCAGACTAGATGAGGCGAATGCAGAGGCAGAAGAAGGCTTTTGAGAGTCTGTAGTTGAATCCTGAATCTTGTTTAGCGAGGCAAATGGGGACGCGGCAGCTTTCCCAAAGGCGCTTGCAGCGAATACCTGCGTGAAAAGAGCATTAGCATGTTGGCGAGGTGAAAAAAGAGATGGACAAACATTATCGGTCTTGGTATCCCGTTCCTGGGAGTTATCACGATGTTTCTTCTTCTCGGGCTCTCCATCGGAAGTTGGCTTGGCATCGGCAGGACCAGCAGGGGACGGTGCTGAGTCGTTCGTCATATCCGCTTTCTTGGAATCTTCCTCAAGCTGCTCGAGGCTTCTCTTCTTTGCCAGAGATTTTGCCGATTCGTCATCCATGGTTTCGTTGGTGGGTTCGATCGTGGGGGGTATCCGGTCCTGTAAGAGTTCGTTGGTATTTTGCTTATAAATCTCTTTGTGCATGTCCGGTGGGGACTGTATGCTGGATGTAGTGGTTTGGGTGGATTTATCTGCCACTGAGGGATCCCTGGTAAAGACCCCCAGGTTGGACCCAGGAGGGCTCTGGCTTCTGGGAACTGGGCGCGATTTGAAGTGACCATTGGACAGGGTGGCAGGGTGGGGGTCTCCAGGAAGAAGACATGTTGCCCAGGGCTCAGGGCTTCCAGGACAGTCATGGGGCGAAGATTGCTCTGTCTGGAACGGTAACTCGGTGCTGGACTTGGGCGTCGAAGGAGAGTGACTGGCCGGGTGGCCACTTCCAAGGCTCTGCGGGGAAGACTCTTCTTCTATTGATCTGAGCGCCCTCTCGAGTCGGTCCCTCTCCCACGCAAGGAGAGCCTGCGCTGCTTTTATTGAGCCCCGCTCCTCATTGGTGCGCTCCTGAGCCATCTCCACATACGACTGGGCCTCCTGGAGACGCTCGAGCTCTTCAAAGAAGAATCTCTCTTGATTCGCATGGAATTGGTCGGCCTCTTCCAGACCGATCTCCACGTTCTTGAGAGTCCAGAGTCGATCTTCAATAAATTCACCATAATATGCGTCGAAGTCCAGATGATCATTCAGAATGTCCTTGAGGGAAGTGATGGAGGGTGCTCCGGATGATATATGGCGTGGGGTATCTGGGGCCGATTCCAGGGGGGAGTCCCAAAGGATATTTGGTATGTCGTGTTCACTCACATTCAATGACTGGGCGCCAGAGCTTGTATCCTTGCCCGTATTCAATTCGGCATTATCGATGTTTGATGGTGTGCCCTCTCGCGATCGCTTTCGCCGGTTCTCGCCGTTCTCGCAGGGGTCATCATGGTGGTCGCGGGATTCTTCAAAAGAGCGCTTGCGACTGCTGGCGTTCTCGTTGGCGTTAACGGGGGCGGATTCGATGGAGGTTTCTTTGAGTTGCTTGCGAACAGGACGCTCGCCGCCATCGTTGTCGGAAGGTGGGGATTCTCCGCCGGTTGCTGGAACAAAACAAAAAGCAATGTCAGCTTATGCAAAGATTATCACCGCAACACATAAATTTGTTCAGACCGCATAGCAGAGAGGCAGTTTGCGAATAGCAGACATGGGAAGAATGCGCAGTTGGCGCCGGAGATGTAGGAAGTCATCGCTCCCTCGAGATTCCACTTGTCGGCATACATCCACAGCTGCCATACGATGCCAGTGGACGTGCAGATTGGCAGAGTCGAGTCGAGAAAAGGCACACAAAGATCGAGCAAGGTAGAAAGATTACTCACCCATCGTGGGCACCGGTTCATCCATGGGAGCCATAACAATGACAAGCTCTCAAGCAACGGAGATGGTGGAGACTAGTTGCAAGGGTTGTAGATGTTCGTCAGTAGACAAGGGTTTAGATTTAAATGAATTGGAGCAAAGCAGGAGCTTGAAGAATAGACGCGATTCAGATGAACAGAATCGAAGTCGAGGTGGTAGAGGTTGGGAGAGAAAAGATGAAGTTGGAAAGCGGCGAAGATGTCTGAGTGTTGTTCCGGTCACCGCTTCGCCCCGCAGTGAATTTGGGCTTCACTTTACAAGGTATCAACAATAGAAAACCAGTGAAGGAAATCGAGTTCAACACGTTGATAGCGTTCCTATTCATGGGGAAGAAATAAGTTCTCTACACACACGGTTCCTGACCTCTCTTGCCCTCATTGGATTTACCAATAGCTGAAGTCTCGTTTCCAGCGCATGTTGAGCAGCATATACTACCTAGGCAACAGGCAACATATACAAAGACTAAAAGGCAACAACGATCCTGGAAAGCATATTGAAGAGCATTCCTAGTACCTAGGTATTGGGAAGTCACAGTAGAACATAACCCAAGGCTGTTGAAAGATATGTATACATGTTTGCATTGCAATTTCATTCGATGTTCTCCTCCAGTGTCCCAGTTAAGTCCGAAATCACCGTGTCCGAGACTCTTTGATGACCAAAAGAGCACTTGTCTCTGTACCATTAACTAATAAAACAAAGACATCCAATCGCAATGTAGAACACAAAGAGTGGGTACACGGCAATGCCTACTCGGTTCCGAACAACACCTGAGCCACCCAAGATACTCACTCCTGCCGCCAACGACCAAGCCACGAGGACGAGATAAACAGGTATTCTGGCGATAGTAGGCAGTCCAATTGCGCTGAGGAGAGCAGCGATGACGAGTGGGAAGAGTGTGTAACCGATGATGCAGATCGACTGGAAGAAAGAGCTGCAAAGCGAGCGAGGGTGTTAGTATAGCAAATCGATGTGAGGACGAAAATCAGCAGCACATACATTTTACCACCAAGTAGTTTGATCTGAAGAGTCACAGCTGCCTCTCCAATCCAGACAATGCAGAATACACCCGAGAAAACCAGCGATGATTGGTCACCCTTGGCGACAGACAAGAACAAGCTCAGCACCAAGCAAAAGACCAACGGCCCCCTTTGAGAAACACATCATTAGCCTGAAAGCCCATACTAACCACAAAAAGAGAACACTCGTAACATACCATAGGTCCCAGTCACGCAGCCCATCACTCATTCCACCCTGCAAGACAACATCGGCATCCGGCCAGCGTCCAACGAGCCCGCGCAGGTTTTGACCAAATCCAGAAGCTTCGCCTCTCTCTGCAGCACCACCGATACCACCACCGCCACGTTGCATCATGCCTCCCAGGAGGTACTTCGGCCACAGCACCTGGCGCATCTTCTCCCCGACGGCCACCAAGTCGCGCGACAAGGTGGCCCATACAGACTCATCAATGGTATTTTGGGTCGCACGACGATCTTCACCTGGAATGGAGGATGTAAGATAGTTTCCGTAGCCCGATCGACTTCCCCCTCGCGAGCCGGGTTCGGATTCAATGTTGCCTCGGAGAGGGGCTGTGTCGGAGGTTTCATGTAGGGGGTCATCAGCCTCGATCGCTAAAGAGCCAGTATATTAATATGAGTAACGGATTGGAAAGCATCCTCAAAACCAGCTATTGGGAAAAGATACTCACCATCATCGGCATCGATCAGGTCATCGTCTAGAAGGGAATCGTCGTCATGCAAGTCACCGTGCGACTGGCCGTGCTGCACGGTCGCCATAATTGTTCGTGTTGATTTTGAATGAGAGATAAACAAGAAGCGGTTGAAAAGTTATTATTGAAAAAGCATCGCCCGAGGACTAAAGCACCAAGTAGTGTGGCCGGTGAAGTACAAAGTAGTTGTTGATGGCTTGGAAGCTCTCCCGGAAAGGCTAGAGTGGCATTACAGTCCCGTGCTGGTCACAACATGGTAACATTACTAAAGTCCCCGCATTGTTCCATGTTTTGTATGTATCGAATTAATGTTGTCATCTGAAACATTTCATTTCGCGACAATCCCTCAAGTTGACGAAGGTGCTTCTTCAAACATTAATCTGACAATCAAGTTATCCGTGGAAATGCATCAGTGAATATGTTAGATTGTTTTAATGACTCGCAGCAGCCATGTTGAACACTTCCATGCGATCCAAACCATACTGTTGAATGTCTAATCCCACAAAATTGAAAGCCAGCCAACTTATTCTTCAACATATGGCGGATCCTCCTGATACACATCGTATTTGTAGCGAGCTCCCGGATGATCGTCACGCAGCTCCTTCTGACCTCGGCCGTATACCTTCTCCCGAGCAGTGAGAGGCTCATCGGAGTCAGACAGATCCTCAGGATAGAGACCTCGCCGCCGTAATTCCGGAATGACTAGATCAATCAGATCTTCAAAAGTACCTGGTGTGGTCACATAACCAATATTGAAGCCATCGAGGTCTGCCTCACGAATCCAGCGCTCCATCTCATTCGCAACGGTTTGGGGGCTCCCAATGGCCACTGGCCCAAGGCCACCAATAGCAGCTTTCTCCGCAACAATACGAGGGGTCCATCGTGGAACGTCCTTACTGGTTTTGAGTAACGAGTCGAGAAGACTGGTCACCTTTCCAGCCTCTAGTGAGTCGGCTGTTGTGATCTCTTGATCTAAGGGAATATTGGAAATGTCGATGCCTGTCCAGCCACTAAAGAGAACCAATCCGCCGACCACGGAGGCGTACTTCCTAAGTTCTTCATATTTCTCCAGTGCTTCTTTGTCGGTTCGTCCCACTATGGGTGTGAATGTGCCGAAGAATTTGATGGATTGAGGGTCACGACCTAGCTCCGATGCCTGCTTGCGGATTCTTTCAATTTTGGGTCGAAGGATCTCAGGTGAATGGGAAGAAACAAAGATGGCTTCTGCGTGAGTCGAGGCAAAGCTCGCCCCGGCGGACGAGGTACCTGCTTGGAAGAGGAATGGTGTGCGCTGAGGAGATGGATCGACGATATGTCTGGTATTCAAGGAATAGTACTTTCCCTTGTGATTGATTGTGCGGACCTTCTCAGGATCGACGTAAGAGTCGGTTTCCGGATTGGGGGAGAGTGCATCTGATGCCCAAGAGCTTTCCCAGAGCCTGTGGTCCAAAACACACTAGTCAGTGTCCAATTCTGAAATTTACAAGTGTCGTGTATATTCATATCACTCACTTATACAGGACTCTCAGATATTCGTCGGCTTGGCGGTACCGCTCATCATGTTCAATCGGACTGTCAAGACCAATGGCCTTGAAAGCGGCCTTCTTATATGATGTCACGATGTTCCAGCCTATGCGGCCATTGGTCAGGTGGTCCAAGGTAGAAAATCGCTTGGCAAGCAAAAATGGCTGTTCAAATGATGTGGAGGCTGTTATGCCGAAGGCAAGGTTTTTTGTCACCGCAGCCATTGCAGAAATTGGCTAAGAATGCTCAGTGCTGGACTGACTATGCTCTGTATCCCCAGTCTACTCACAATCGTTGGATCTGTCATGGGCCATTGGGCAGCTCGTCGAATACACTCGTCTGCACTACCCTGGTAGGTGTCGTGCGCTCCTGTGGTATCTGCCAGAAACAAGGCGTTGATACCACCGCGTTCCAGCAGTCTAGCTAGGTTGATCCAGTAATCAAGTTTGCGCTTCGTGGCCGATTTGTCTTTTGGATTCTATACTTATCAGGTGACGATCTCCTCGGATTTGACAGCATCAAACACACCTTCCATTGGCCAGGGGACAAATGTCCCACTGTGGACATATCGAACGCATTGAGCAGGATTTGTTTTTTGACATTGGAGAGAGAATTCTGCCCGTCGGATAAGCTGATATCGCCCATAATTGTTCAAAGCTTATCTTGTGAACAATATAATGTGAAAGTCTTTTTCTAGCTTTCTCCCGCCGCGGCCTAAACCTGAGAGTTGATCTATGAATATAATGTATCGAGGTCGAACAAAAGTCCCTAAAACCCCGCACATGAATGAATTCTGCCATCACAAGCGCAGCTCACGCAATTGACCAGAAGATCATCGAACGGCTGATCAAAACGGCCTGGAAACGAGGACGTGGAGTGTACTTCTTACAAGACATGCACAGTCTTCCACAGCAATCGGCAACATGTACCTTCCAGAATGACCCAAACTGATTGTTTTGCTCCAGCATTAGAGGCCATGGTTCTTCAAAACGAGGGGCAGCTTGTCATGATCTCCGCGCATGGCATTCTACCATCCAGGGTATGATGACGTGATGTTGCCCATATCGACAATGCAAGTTCTCTGTGGTCACCATGTCATTGAAATGTTTCATTATGCGATAAATTACGATGGAACCCTCAGAAGGTCAAAACTTGATGCCAAAAAAAAAAAAAAAAAAAAAAAAAAAGGGGGATTTTTGCCAAAGCTGTTATCCACCTGTCAAAGATATACAATCGCCTTAAAACAAGCCAAATCTGCAGACGCGACCACCTGGGCACCTGGGCACCTCCGTATATTTGCCCGTTTTCATTCATTCTCCTCTATACGAAATGTTGCTTCCTGGGCGTCAGGTTCCTGGTTGATTGAGGATTGAGTTATCTAGACCCATGGACTCTGCAACACTGCCACCTGGGGACTTCTGCACCATCCATTCCTTTTGGGCAATTCAATTCGTATTCTGGCATGGTTATGGGATAGGAAGGCTATGGCAGCTACTCGTGAATATTATAGAAATAGTCAAGCACATATATATCGTAAAGTTTTTGGTCAGTGTCAACTGCAAAATGATCGAATATCAAGTACATACGCTTACCCGTGAACGGGGATCGGGTCCAATGGGTGATAAAGGCACATGGAATAACCAAGGAGTCGGAACAACCGTCTATCTCCATTTCATGGCATTGTAGGCAAAAAATCGTTGGGACCACCATTCCAAGCTTTTCTCTGTTAGAGGATGTTCATATTGTGGCTGATCTGTTTTGATTCTACGAGCTTGGAGAGAAATGAGGGGTAGCATTATTGAAGTACGATTCGGATAAAAAAAACAAGAAAAAAGCGCAACCAGCTTAGCAAGCTAGGAAGTCAAAGAAACAAAATACAAAATGCATGTTGCCAATGCACATGGGAATTAAATGACTAGAAAGACATAACATACGAAAGCATGGCGTATTCCGCGATAAGAGCAATTCATTCCTCTTAAAAGTCGTTTCACTGTTCAAGAGCGTACTTTTGTCAATAACGATAGCAAAGACGAGTGAGCTTATCCCAAAGGGCTCCTTGAGCCCTTCAAACGTGCCTCTTGAAACTCAAGTGACGTTCAAATATGCAGTGGTATTGATCAAGTATTCTATATATGCTAAGCAGAAAATGATACATGCTTCTTTGTACAGATGCAAACCAAAACGCCACAAAACCAGTTGATATACAGATATTGTACAGGGGCGAAGACTTCACTAACGTGGCAAAGTCAGTCACCCGGAAGAAGACCGAGAGATCAAGCCTCCGATTTGGCCGGGCGAGAAGAAGAATCCAATGCCTCCTCAGTTTTTTGCTCATCAGGTTCACATGTACCCGACACCGCAGGAATGGATCTTCTTGCGCGGTACATGCTGCGCTGCTTTTGTGTAGCAAAGACAGTTTGTGAATTCAACCTTGTAATGACATCCCGATCGGAATATTTCTTCAGCATGGTGGACTCCGATTCGAGCACTCTGCGCTCGGCCTTTGAGACGAAAGTTGAGTACTCGGATTTCAAGACTTCGTCGATCATCAGACGAATGCGGGCCATTATCTTGACAGCCAGGGCCCCCGGGACAGAGTTCTCATTGCGAGCCTCGTCCCAACGGCTCTTTGAAAGCGGCTTTCCTCGCTCCATGGCCTCATGAAGGTGAGCGAAATGAGGTCGAAGAGTCGCAAGCGCAAAGAGGTGAAGCTTCGCTTGCAACTTCTTTCCCAGGGTCCGCAAGGTACGGGCCTCGCGCCCTTCTTCGATGCCCAAGCCTCTCAAATACATGAGGATATCTGGTTGTTGTGATAGTGCTTGAACCAATTCCAGATATCCCTGGAGCGCACGGAGATCAGGGAGAAGTAAAGATTTGCCCATAATATCCATGATTTCATTCGCATGCATAAGACACGAATGATTGTGTTTGTCACGACGACAGACAGACAGAGCAATATGGAAGATTTTCCCGCTCATTTGCCCCGACTGAACAAGCTGGCCCCGAACAACTTCAACGGCCTTATTGCTTGCTCGTGATATACGGAGAAGGCGCAGGAACTGGATGGCAGCGACCTCGTCAGGCTCGATGTGTGGTGATGTTGATCCCGATGTCAAATGTTTCCAGTACTCATAACCGGATTTACTCCCCTGAGTGATATTGAGACATGCCTCCTGAATTACTGTGAGGTCTTTGTTCCCGGGCTGGAGTTCCGGTACAGGTCCTATAGGAAGGGGATCAAAGAGCGAGTCGAAATTTTCCTCTTCTCTCTCAATGGACGGCTCTTCCTCCTTTTGCCCATCCTTGTCTAATTTCAAGGTCCGATTGTTTTCATCCACGAATGGAACGTCCTCCTCGACAGGCGGCTCAGACATTTTGGTTTGTTTCAACTTCCAGGTGGAGGTAGGCGTATTTCTAGCGCTTTCTGGTGGCCGTTTGGAGAAAATGGGGATTCCCATGGTTTGATGATAGAGAGCGAAAATATCGTAGTAATCATGATCACTGGCACCTTCCAGCAGCAGTGCAGCCATGGATTGCACTACATGAGCGTCAGGAGGTAGGCCGTCATTCTGCCATCGGTAGAGAATATCGGCCCATATCCTTTTGCCATCGTTGATGAGCTGAGCCTTGAGAGAAAATATATGGTCGATCTGACTGGCATCCATGGTCTTGATTTTGTTGCGATGGGCAAACAGGAGCGTTCCCAGGATGGCCGTATAAGTTGACATGTCCGGCGCTCCTGGTCCCTGTTCCGGAAGACTCCCAGCAATGCGCCAAAGAGAGTCCATATCACCGTGGTACTGGCAGACTGATAGCATTGCATTGGTGTGAATTATGTCACGCTCAACTCCGGAATTCTCGGCAGAAATTGAGTTATAAATGGCTTCCGCAGTTCGTACAATGTTAAAGCCAGGAACTTTGGAGGATTTCCGAAGGCCCATGAGGAGGATGGTGAACGTTTGGGGGTTTGGTTTTCCAGCGCGCTTTTTCATCTAACAGGTCGCGGTTGAGGTCAGCGAGTGGGGTCTTAAGACCACTGTTAGATGGATGCCAGGTGAAACTTACATCGTTGAAAAACCTCAGCGCCGGCTTCGGGTGGCCATTATCAAAACAATACCCGAAAATCCGATTCCATGCCACGACAAACTTTGTCCCTGGGATCTGTTTCGTTGCCTCCCGAGCGAGTGCCACCGCCATGGCAGGATCACCACCTCTTAGGGCCATCGAGACTCGCTGTGCCAATAGAAGCGGATCCTGTACCCACTCCATCTCCAAACGAACATGTTTGCGATTAATGTGAGATGAAGACTGTTGCGCAATCTCCATCAACAAGTCCTCACGTTTCCTGGCTTCAGACTCACCCGAAGACACCTTGGGACGACGTGAATTCCGACCGGAGGCGTTGTCAGGGAAAGTTGATCGCGGCGCAGATAGGGATGCGAGGGAGGTATCCTGGTCCGCGCTGATATGTGGTTCATCTTGACCGGCAGTTGCTGTCGTATAGCTTCGCAAGATTTTGGATGCAGTTCGCAATTCAAACTGTTGACTAGCATTGCCGAGCGCGAGTCTCTGCTGGAGCAGTCGGCTGCGCAGAGCTCTGCTCCAAGCGGCACCTGTGATTGCCATCGCCGAATGATAGCTAGAATTTGGCTCTGGTCCGGCAGAAAATTCTTGGAGTTTGAACTGTTGCTAATCTGTAGCCCGTCGTAATGGAAAATGAAGACAACGGAACAATTATTTCCGATATGAGACCCACTAGCCCAAATCAGGTTAGATCTAATCCCTTATCTGTCAGGCATACGGAATAGTAGCGCCTGAATATTAGGGCATCAAATGCCATGAATTCAATTCGTTACTTGTTTTTCGTATTCGACAAAATCAGTTATGGTTGGTTTAGGGAAGTAAGACCCCCCAACATAAAAAACTCTACTCAAGTTGACGGGACGAGAATATGCAGTGTCTGGCCACCAGATGTACGAATATGATGTTTCAGGCGCAGTAGCCAGCCTAGTATCAGGTATGTACCTGGCGGTCACTTTTAAAGGGTTCTTTTGTGGATTTATCTGAATAATCATCCACCAGGAACAAAGCGTTTAAACCTATATAAGGCCCTTAGATGGAGTACAAGGGCAGATAATCTATTAGGTCAGGTCATGGCCATCACAAGTGGACTACTACGGCCTCGAACAGGAGGTGGCCTCCTCAAGAATCATAATTTAAAAGCTCAAGCATGCGAATTTCGTATACAGTCCAAGTATTCACTTTAGTTATAAGCCATTGTTTGGTTGGATAGAAGCCAATTCAGTCGTGATGTCGACTGACCTCCACTGGCCCGCAGATAATCTCGCTTAGAAAGACATGTAGCACACCCAAGAGAGGTAGCCCACATGCTACAAGAGGATCGGGATCTTGTATCCAGGCGAGTCCCAAGCACTTAGGCCACATGAATACTTCCATCAACTTCAGAATGAGGGACATTTTAGCCACAATACAAGCCGTTTCGATGCAGTAGAGCTCTAACCTGCTCCTGATTCAATGGGCTAAACGCCTGATTGCCTCTAGGAGCTCAAAGTGCTGTCAGGCAATGACTTCCGTGACAACACTTTCGTTTCGACTACGGTTCGAGTGGACGTGGAAATTGACTGTTGGATCATAGTCACCTAAAAAAACCCTACATAATTAAAGGAACAAAACAAAAGGACAAATCTTGCCTCCAGACCCCTATAAGAAACAAGCGATGAGACCTCCAACACTGGATTCAGGGCTGATGCCAAGTGGAGATCGATGTTCCGAGAATGGTTTCCGATTGGTTACTTTTACCCGCGCTGGCTTGTTTGGTTGGCCCACAGCAGTCTAGACTTAACAGTATGCCCCGGGGCGGTTACTCTATGTACATTAAGGTTGATCAATTAACCAATGCCTAGAGAAAGAAATATTATAAATGAGAGAAAGATGCTTTCCCGCGTGACCCATCGATTTGACAATACTTTACAATGTCACGGAATATGGACATCCTAGATCCCCTTGGCCAGACTCTACGATGAACGTGGTGGGAGTGGGCACTGATGCAATGCGTACGACGATAGAAATTCTAAAGATCAGATGCAATCTTCCATTGGGTCACATCATTTAAGAAGGCGTAGACCACAAGTCCTTCGAGTGTGTCACGTGGTGCCGTGACTCCAACATTAAAGACAACACAAATGGCCAAGTGACGTGAATCAATGACTCCACTTGCTTTTCCTTGGATCGTTTAAAGAGCAACTCCAGCTTCTCCCTTTCATTGTTATAAAAGAAACAGCTTTCTCCTGGGCTGGTTGCCAAGCAACTCCACCTTGGCGATCTGCCCTTTGCGACTGCCCCTCCGAGGACTAGCACCGAATTCCCCGCAACTTCACCTCGCATGACTCCTCGAATCACCCAGCTCGTTTCACGACCTTATCAAGTATATTATCTTGATTTATCTGCCTTCCTTCCCCCACTGAAGTCTCAATTGGAGCATTCAACGTCCAGAACAGGTGCCTCAGGCATGATCCGGAATTTTTGGTAGGCGCTCAGGCCTTGTACCCCGCCTGACTCTATGGTGATCCCACACAGCAAGGGATAAAAAGGGGTATCTTTTCTAGTAATAGCAACTCCTCTTCCTAAAACATTAATCTGGACGAGTTCTATTGTGACGGTTTTGTTCCATTCCTTTGCCTAGCCACTCTGCATCAACAAACATGTATTCCCCCAAAGTCGGTGATCACATCGACAGCCTTGATACGCCTTCAATGATTGTTGACCTTGATCTGTGTGAGGCCAATATCAAGAAGTTAATGGACAAGCTCCTTCCAACGGGATTGAACATTCGCCCTCATCTCAAAACAACAAAAAGCGCAATCCTGGCAAACAAATTGGCAAAAGCTGGAGCAAAGGGAGGCTGTGTCGCAAAAGTGAGCGAGGCGGAAGTTATAGCGGCGGCTGGGTTCGAGGACCTCCTGATCACATGTGAGATCATTGGCCCCGCGAAGGTGAAGAGGCTTGTGGAGCTGTATCGCAATCACCGGAGCATTCGAATCGTCGTGGACAGTAAAATTGGTGCAACCTCCATCAATGAGGCCCTAAAAGCGTCGGGCATCGAGGAGCCGATCACTGTTCTGATTGACCTTGACGTTGGACTTCACCGCACGGGTGTCAAACCTGGTGATCCAGCCATGGCCCTAGCGCAGCATGTTGCCGGGCTGAAGCATCTCAAATTGATCGGAGTGCAAGGCTACGAGGGCCATTTGCAGCATTTGCATGATAGAGAGGACCGCAGAAGCCAGTGCCTGCAGTCCATGAAAATCCTTACCGACACGGCGAATTTGTTACGCAAGGCGGGCTTCACCATGGAGGTCGTTACTACCGGAGGAACTGGCACAGCGGAATTCTGTGCAACAGTTCCTGGTGTGACAGAGCTCCAACCCGGTTCTTTCATTTTCATGGACACCGATTACCGAAATGCCGTGGGCACCTTTTACTCCAACAGCCTTACCCTTTTGTCTACCGTTTTGAGCAAACAAGGTCCGCAAACCGTTACGATCGACACGGGACTGAAGTCACTCACAACGGATAGTGGCCTAGCCGAGTGCAAAGACCCAAGGTACATTTACGGAGTTCTGGGTGATGAACAAGGATCGCTTAGCTGGAGCGATGGTACGCCTGATCTGGCTGTTGGTGATCGTGTGGAAATGGTCCCTAGCCATATTGACCCTACCGTCAACTTGCACGACTTTTATTATGCCTACCGCAACGGGGTTATAGAGGAGATCTGGCCTGTGGACTCGAGAGGAAAGGTTCAATGATGAATAATCATACTTGCGTGGATACTTGGGTTTGCAAGAGGCGATGCAGCCTCTTCTTCTCTAATCTTTCAGCCAGGGTTGCCCGTCTCGCCTTTTGAAATCCCTGGCTTTTTAAGTCTTGTCGGTTCTCTTTTGAACCAATATCTTGACCTGGTCATTGTCTTTATAGAGCCGATAGAGAAAAGAACTTATATACACCGGGAGAATGTGCAAGATCTTATTGTCATGGCCCGCTTCGCTTCACATAATGACTGTTATGCCTGACAGCGGAAAATGATGCCAAATGCGCTGCCAAGAGAAAATACAGACCAGCTGTAGAGGCGGTAAGGGGTAAGATAATAGTTCACGTGGGTCTCCTTGGCACGACCAACTCCCAAGCACAACTGCAGTATCCGTGAAAGAGACCAAGTTCTGCAGGCTTGACTAGGAAGCCCTGCCATACATTGCCAAAGCCCTTAATATCCATGCGCCCGCTGCGCCGGCTTCACCTCCGCACCTCCGAACTCCCCGCAATCTCACACCACGCGGTCCCGCTTTGTATCCCCGCATTCGCTTTTTCAACCTTTCGCATCTACGGTATAAACCCATGGCCGACCTTGCAACTTGGGCCTTGCCTCGGCTCAGCCAACTCCTCCCGCTGGATGAGGAATCTTTAAAGCAGATCGTCGACTATTCGGCCGGCCTCGCCAAAGATGACTCTGCCGATCACCTCAAAAATCTTCTCGGCGACTCCCCCGCAGCCCTGGAATTCATCACCTCATTCAATGCGCGTCGTGATATGCGGTCGGCGACTCCCTATACCCCCAATGCGCTACCTGTCAAAAATGATCGTCCCCGGGGCAGAAACAAAAAGGAAAAGAAACCGCTGCACAGCGCTGGTCCGCCACGCCGTCCAGACAACTACGGCAATCTAGGTGGAGCCTACATGAAGGCAGAGAAGGTGGAAGACTACATGTCTGCCAGCAAGCCCCCCTTGTCAGTACCAACGCCCGAGGCCTCTGTGCCTGGCTCGTCCGCGTCATCGCGCAACCAGTCGCCAATACCGACCTCTTCAAAACATCCCCCGTCAGCTTCTGGCCCGGTGCTGTCAGATATGCTGCCAAATGTGCGTTCCAAAACGAGCAAACCAACTCGAAAGACCGCCAACGCCAAACCTTCTAGGGGAAGCGAGTCTCTCACAACCAACAATATTTCTGACCTGACGGCCGCCATCGCTGCCCTGGAGGTGTCTACCAACCCTGGCCTAAGCACGGAGAGACGAAAATGTACATGTTATGCGTCGATCCACCCATTATTTGACCCTGCTCCAAACTGTCTCAACTGCGGAAAAATCATCTGCGCACTGGAAGGGTTACAACCATGCTCCTTCTGCGGCACATCGCTTTTATCCGCCGAAGAAGTGCAAAGTATGATCCGAGAACTTCGAAATGAGCGTGGCCAAGAGAAAATGCGCGCTCACAACGAAGGCGTCCACCACGAGGGGGGACCACGACCATTCTCTGGATCCGGATCGGTGACTTCTAGCAAACTAGACGCCGCCAGAGCCCACCGCGATAAACTGCTTAACTTCCAAGCGCAAAATGCTCAGCGAACCAAGGTGGTCGACGAAGCGGCCGACTTTGAAACCTCTAATACCGCCACGACGCTGTGGATGAGCCCAGCACAGCGGGCACTCGCACTGAAAAAGCAGCAGCGCATTCAGCGCGAACTGGAAGAAAAGGCCCGTCCGGAGTGGGAAAAGAAGAAGACCGTGATGAGCCTTGATATCAAGGGTGGAAAAGTGCGACGGGTCTATCAATCTGCGGCTGTGGAGCCAACACCAGAGCCCAACGAGCCGGATCTGCTGGACTCCGATACACAAGAGCCCTCAGAGTCTTCTGGTCGGCATGCTTTTAGTAGGAACCCGCTTCTTGCGGCTGGTGGCTTAATGCGACCCGTATGGCACGCTCCAGATGGCAAGACTGTTGAGAAATCTGCGAGAGCGGAGCCGAAACAGACTTGGCGGCGTGTCCAGGATGACAATGATGACAATGAATCGTGGATTTTAGACGGCGGGTTACATGGACATGACACATGATCTCGTTGCAAAAGAAATGTATACATATGCCATTGAAATGCACGGCCTTGTCCAATCTGGCTAGGAAAGAATGGCAAAGCTCCAGACCCGATAATGTATATAGACAAATCTGTACTCGTAGTGAGAACTGAATACTTTACCCATTGCATTTGCCTCAAGAATTGACCGCCATGCCGTCAGGTCTGACAGTGGAGAATGCCCAGTGACAGGTACAGGGAGGGACCTAGGAACAGCAGTGCAGGAGGCAAACTCAAAGTCCAGCACCTTCAACAGCAGAAGTTGCTTGAGAGTTCTCACTAGGTAAAGGATCAGCCAGTCTAAGAGCATTCTACGGGAGCTGGATGTGCGCTGGTGCGGTTGTTAGTGCCTCTTTAATCAGGCATCCAACGTGCCCGTTATCCTCCGATCCCTCCGCTGTCGGTTATCTGATGAACTGTCTTATCTGATCCGAACTTCCTCCTTCTCTTCCTTACCAACTATCAACATGCAGATCAAAGCTCTTAGCTCCTTGGCCCGCGGCCAGCCAGGTGTTCTGCATCATATTGTGAGTCATTCCACAAAGTTTCTCCACTAAATTCAAATGGCTTACTCAATCACTAATATTTGTGCATCCCCTTTGCAGACTTCCCGGCTTGTCGCTTTCGAACACACCCGCGGTTCCCCCCGCAAACCACATACCCTTATTTTTGTTGGCGGATTAGGCGATGGTCTTGGAACAGTGGAATATGTAGCTGATCTGGCATCGGCACTGGAGGGAACAGAATGGACAATCTTCAACCTAGTACTGGGTTGTTCCTACGGGGGCTGGGGCATGGGCCGACTTGGCCAGGATATCGACGAGATTGCGCAATGTGTGAACTATGTTCGGGAATACAAGGAGCCGCACTATGGTACTGGAAAGGTGGTTGTTATGGGTTCTTCTACAGGCTGCCAAGATGTAATGCATTACATCAATTGCCCGAACCCACGACCAGCACATCCTGTTCTCGATCGCGATTGGAAGCCTATTCTACGCGCCCCTATCGATGGAGCCATCATGCAATCCCCGGTATCGGATCGTGAAGGCATTCTTCAGGTTTTGACGGATGGGACTGAGCGAGACAGTCCTGCTGAGATGCGTGATATTTACAACAAAGCGGTCGAAGAAGCACGGAACAATACATATGAAGATGGTGATTCAGTGGATACGCTTGTGCCATTGTCAGTGACTGGCCGAATTGGATATTCCACCTCCACGCCAGTGAGCAGTCGGCGCTTTCTCAGCTTGACTAGTCCCGACAGCCCAGAGAATCCCGAGGAAGATGATCTGTTCAGCTCGGACTTGAGCGATGAGCGCCTTGCTGAGACCTTTGGAATGATTGGGTCCAGAGGCCTTTTGAAGCAGAAATTGTTGGTATTATATTCGGGCCGAGATCAGTCCGTTCCTCCCTGGGTCAATAAGGGTGCTCTTCTTCAAAGGTGGGAGAGAGCTATTGATGCTGACGGGAAGGAGCTTTGGGATCCTCGCAGTTTGGTTATTCCCAATGCCTCCCATCAGTTGAGTGACCCGGACCAAACAGAGCCGAGGCGCATTTTAGTGCAAAGGGTGACCGCATATTTGAATGATCTCCAGAGAGGTTGATTTGGAAAATTAATAGACGTTACTCCTAAATGACTTAAGCTTTTTCGCACTGTTGTGTGACCTGGCTCATGCCGTTCGTTGCAATGGGGCCAACATGAGCAACGTTACGGGGCCCCTTTCACTGAAGTAGATGAACACATAAATATTTGGAGGACATCTTTGCTTAGAAAGCCAAAAATATGCGCAACCACGTTTTGAAGTTGTTAGATAAATATCACTCTTGCATTTAAGCAGCCCTAGAGTAGATAGGTTCTTTTCTATATGTAGCCCAATCTTATTTATTTGGGCTCTAATGACCTGAAATATCCCATTTTTCAAGCTCCCACATTGAGAATGCAGGGAAGAGATAGTTGGAGATTCTCCTAGCTCTGAAGAGTACGAGAAATCCTGATTTACTATTGACTATTTACTTAACGGATTTTAGGTCTCACCAATGCTTGTTTATGGAGTCATGAGTTGCACATAGCTGAGTGGAAGATTAAGATCACCACATTGATAATAAATAAATATGAGAATTGGAGACGGGAAACCTTAGTATATGTGGGTCTGTTTGTTCTATAACCCCACGTAGCAATCATAGAATCAATTTGCTCGATGATAGCTTATCACATCATGACCAGCACTTTCTGTGTCTGTTGACTTAACCATTCGTCATTGCTCCTACCCTTTTCCAGGCTTTCCACTTTAAGGGTTCTTTCCCTCCCTTTTTTTTCCTATCTATTTTTTGCAATTTCAGACTACGTACACTTTAATCTTCAAAATTTGCACAAATTGTGATAGCTGCAATTTCACATAGCGCGCCTTTCTGACCGGTACAAATAATATGATAGTTCACAGTTGAAAGATGAATACACCGCTATCTACAGGGGCAGTTCTGCCTTCAGAGAGAAAGTTCATGCTTAGAACACACGTGGCGCCTATTTGATATAGTCGCGATAGATTGGGGCCACAGTTTTGTTCACTTGTACACCCCACTCACGTTGAATATTTCTAGTTGGTGCGCCTAATGAGTTCATGCTCTATCTTGGCGATATGGAGACTACATATCGATAAAGAAGAAAACGTCATTCACTTAAACTGGAAATAGTCGGGAGAAAAATTATGTCTCCACTCTAGTATGCATGCTTTACTTCATCGGTAGGATGAGTGTCATACCTCTACCAGTGGATTCTTCTCTCCCTATAGGCTATCAGATGTAACGCGAAGTGCGTAGCCATGTCGATAGCCAAACAGCTTTTTTTAGTGTGTAAAATTGATGTGTTAGAAAAGCTGGACCTTTTTACCAGAATCGAAAGTTCGTAAGAAGATAGACTAACTACTGTAGATGCTATTATCTCTTACATAAATCTGAAACGAGGGAATGCCGCTTCTCAATTAGCTTATAATGATTCCCAGGCGTCTCGTTATACCGAGGTGCCAAGCGTCAGCTTCCATCTAGTCTATTACCGGTATTTTATCCTGTTTGGGAGTGCCCCCCGAGATCGTTTTGCGCAAATTAAGGATTGCGGGTCAGGAATTCAAGCTTGGAATATAATCATGATCACGTCAGAAGGTCTAAAGGGAATCTTCTTTGCTATGGCAATGATATCGCCTGACTGTAGAAAGATCTTCTAATAAAGTATCGCTATCGTTTTGTTGATTTGGGTGATAATTTATTCAAACATATTCGGGAATCACTTAGTATTCTTGGCGGAGTTTTGATGTCATGTAACGGGACCTGCTCGAAAATTAATGAGCTAACTGACTAGTTCAGTTAGTTGAAAGGAGGCCCTCTTATGTAACTACGGATTATACTAAGCCTACTATTGGTGGCTGGCCGTGGTGTCTTGCCAGGGGAAATGTTCCAGAACCAGTGCATTTTTTTGCTCGGACCTCGGCGGGACAAAGACGGGACCGGGCGCTAGGCCTAATTGATGAAGCGACCCCACAGTGAATTCCGATGGCTTTTCACCCTCTGGTTGTGTAAATGGGATTTTCATTATATTTTAATATAAGTTTCTGCCTATGGTGGGGCGTGGGGACAGGTTCATGTTACATCGAGGCTTCTGAAATCCACATGTGTAGGTAGGTGCATAGGAACTTGATGAAACACTGCATAATCTACCAATTTTACCAGTTTACACATACTCGTTTAATGCAGAATATACATACAAAGCAGTTCCCCTTGCCCTGCACCGCTAAGCAGAGGCTACTTCGCATGAACGAGACTCTCTGTACTGCTGGTGTGCTGTTGCTGGCTATTGGGTTGGTGGTCCCAAGTTACCTCCATCTGCGTGGTCATGGTGATCATATTTTTGGGACTTGGCTCAGCAGGCCCGTAGCCCGGCTCGCTTTCCCCGGCCTCGACGATGGTAAGGGTCTGATCGTTCGTCCGTCGGGTGAAGTTGGACATGTTGTCAAGGTTATAACTCCGCGCCCTGCGGGCAGTGGAGCCGTTGTGGTACCGACCGCTTCGGGACGAGCCGCCGACGAGCTTTGGGAGAAGCCGCGCAACCAGGGGCTTGAACGAGGGAGCACAGGCAGCAACAAAAGATAAGCCGACTTCAATGGTGGATACACAGAATAGGACAGTATGGGTGTAATTCTTCGGGATATGACGGTCGTAGTTGTCAAGGAGAATGACGCGAACAATGCCTGCGGCAACGGTTCTTGTTTAATTAGCAGAGAATCGGTTGAGATGGATCAAAGTACTCACAAGAGACCGAACGACAGAATGCCGATCAGCATAAGTTTCTGGTTCCATTGCATTTGAAGCTCGTAAACGATCCAGGAAGGTAGCATCAATGATAGAACATCGGTGAAGATGGAAACGGAGGCTGTGCCGGTAACGAAGTCGGCAAAATTCATACATTTCGCGTTAGGGTGTGCGGTTGAATCCCAGTTATAGGCGATGGGCACGCAGTGGAAAACAGTGATGAGGAATGTAACGAGAGCGGCGATGCCATTGAAGACTAAAAGTCCCCAGATGGCTTGGCGTACCAACTTTTTCTGGCCAGTCAGACGTAACAGGAAGATGAGGATGGAGGTCTTGACAAGAGCCAGAATAGGGTTGTAGATGAGCTCGGTCTTTGTTTTGTTAGCAACATCCAATCTTTCGCTGTGACGCGAGAAGCCTCCTCACGTACCGCATAGCCATATTTATTACCGAGAATCGCAGGATAATCTTTAGGGATATCGGCGACATTGTATCCGATGTATGTATAGATGATCACTAGGAGGTTCTTAGTTTTATCATGGGCTACCCGTGCATATACTCCTGCACATCTTACCTTTGTACGATGTAAATGTCTCCGCCCAGTACAAGATCTGCCGATCTGTCAATGAGAGGGTCCCATGCTCTGCACGGTTGAGGGACTCACTAATGCGATATATATTACCCAGTCGTCTATTCATAGTTAATATCATATACTCCAAGTCAGGATAATGAATGCCAGGAACGTCAGACTGACCTGCGCCAAAAGACCTTGTCAATGTACGACTGTAAATCCGCAGAGCCACAGCGACGGTCGCAAGGGAGGGGAAGGCAAATATTAAGCCAATAGCCTGCGGCTGTAGATTGTCGCTGGAGCCCATTTGACTTGATGCATATCCCTTTCTACCCTAAAAACAAATGTAAGTCCACAGCTGGATGTTAAACAGAAACTTCACAAACAAAGCGGACAAGGGCTAGGTGTGTAGCTATTAACCCTGCAGCTGGAATTAAAGTAGTCTTGGACAGTCCTTTTGTTTTGTTTGTTTTCCATATTGTGGCTTTCGGTACACCCTTGCAATCCTGCGAAAGTCAAATCAAGTACAGAGTAAGGCTCTGGCTGGTGGTTATCCTTGATTGGCCGGGTCTCCGACACTAAATCCCAGGGCTTTACAAGTTATGAATGGGGCAGAACCGTGCGATCTTGCGTGCTTAGCGTCGATTTTCAGGAAGACCGGGAGCCGAGTTGGGGGCCAAGACCGGGATTCAGCATGACGGATGAAAACAACGCCTCCAAAGCAAAAGTGCCTTTGACACGTGGATTCATCATTTGAAAAGTTATGGAGACTGATCTCTTTTGGCCTAGAGAATTCTGATGGAAGGGCAATTCAATGGTGGCAATCAGGCCATCTAACCCCATTAGTGAGACACCGGCGTACTTCGTTTCCGTGCTAAATTAATTGACTGTTTGGCGGCGTCTTCCACATTTTAGCGACATAACTAATGCACCGCTAACTATGCGGCGTTACTCTAGTCCGCCAACCACCATTCACCTTCATTTAAATTCTGATTAAGGCGTCAACAACTCCTTTTAACTATTGGAATGTCCGGTCGCTTCCGCCGGTAATTTTGATTTGGAGTCGGTTGCCGCGTGGTCGGTCAAGTACCGTTGATAGATTTAGATTTAAGAACCAAGCCTTCCCAATACTTAACCACGTTGTTGACAGGGGTTAAACCTTACTTTCAATTTCACTTTCATCTGAATCTCTTTCCGTGTCTTCACTTCTCTTCATTCGTGAATTTCTTCTTTTATTGCTTGTCATCATGAAGGGCGTGAGTGGACTGGCTCTCGTGGTCAGCGCGTCACTCGCCCAGGCCCTGTCGACTGTATCGCTCACAGCGGCAGAGACAACTGTGACTGCTTCTGCGTTGTTTTCGTATGAAAAGCTGCAGCTGACGGAGAGTGCACTGGTCGATGTGGCCCAGACGTTGCAAAACGAAACCATTGCTAGCATGTTCGCTTTTGCGAACGCTACCAACTCAAGCTCCACAATGAGCAAGCGCAGTGTGAGCCACCGTTGTAAGCCTATGCCTGGAGATCTTCTGTGGCCTTCCGAATTGATCTGGGACGTTTTTGATATCTTGATTGGCGGGTCTCTGATCAAGACGAAGCCTCTGGCGGCCTATTGCTACCCCGACTGGCCAGAGTACGATGCTACCAAGTGCGCGACCATCACTGCAGACTGGCTAAGCTCGGACCTGCACATGGATGATCCGACTTCCATTATGCTGCCGTTGTACGAGGGCCGCACCTGTCTGCCCTCGCCATATAACTACACTTCGACCTGCAAGCAGGGCGCTTACCCAATATATGCTGTCAACATTTCCACCGTCGCTCAGGTCCAACTGGCGGTCAATTTTGCCCGTAACCTGAATCTGCGATTTGTGGTGAAGAACACTGGCCATGATTTCAATGGTAAGGCAGCTGGTAAAGGAGCTCTCGCCATTTGGACCCATCACCTGAAGGATAAGGAGTACCTTTCCAACTATGAGGCCGCCAATGGCTACGTAGGCCCGGCCATCAAGTTTGGCTCGGGTGTTCAAGTTTGGGAGGCCTATGAGTTTGCTAATTCTCTCGGTCACTCCGTCGTTGGCGGTGAGGCGGTCACTGTTGGCTTGGGTGGTGGCTACACTGCTGGGGGTGGTCACTCCCCCTTGTCCAGCATGTACGGTATGGCAGCTGATCAAGTCCTCTCCATGCAAGGTAAGTTTAGACCCGACTTTCGCTGGTTGATGCTTTTCTGGACTTTCTTACTGATCATACGCAGTTGTTCTTGCGGATGGTCGTTTCATCACTGCTAGCTCCACCGAAAATTCAGATGTTTTCTGGATGCTCCGTGGTGGCGGTGGTAGCACCATTGGTGTCGTCACTTCTCTGGTTGTCAAGGCCTTACCTAAGCTGGAGACCACTTCTGTGACCTTTAACTTCACCGTGAGTGACACTCCTGGTCCGGATGCTTTCTGGGCTGCGGTTTCGTCATATCTCGACAACTTTGAGGACTTTGTTGATGCTGGTACCTATGGCTATTACTATATCGGTGCTGACTCGGCTGAGATTGGCACTGCCTATGCTGGTGATACTGACTACTATTTCCGCATGGAATCTTTTATCGCACCAAATATGAGTCTTGCCGAGACTAAGGCTCTGGTGGCTCCATGGTTTAACACCCTAGACAGCTTGAACATCACGTACACTCCGTGGTACAACAACGCGGATAACTTGTGCGTTTGCTTTCTCCACTGCTTTCTCACCTTTATTCGGTCCCCTACTAATTTCTATTATTAGCTACGATGTTTGGGTTAATGCTTTCCCTCAAGAATATGTCGGAACAGATGTTGTCAAGACCGCTTCCCGTCTGCTCCCTCGCAGTGTTTTCCAGAGTGATACCCTTCGCAACAAGACCTGGGCTGCCTACAAAGACGCTGTGGATCAGGTCAGTCATAAGTCTCATAACTCCCTGTCTTGTATTTATACGAAATTCTCACAATAGTAGGGTCTCTTCCTCGCCGGTTTCCACGTAAGTGGTACTGGCATTGCCGTCGACCCACCAAAGGACAACTCTGTGCTCCCCGCATGGCGTGACACCATGACTCACGTCATCGTCGGCTCTGAATGGAACTTTACCTCCTCCTGGGATGTGATCAAGGAGTCCTCGCTCTTTGTGACCGAGTGGATGGATGTGCTCCGTGAGATCGCCCCCGACTCTGGCGCCTATATGAGCGAGGCCGATCTTCTGGAGCCAAACCTCCAGGAGGCCTTCTATGGCACTAATTACCCTCGCCTATACGCACTGAAGCAAAAGTATGATCCAACTGGTCTCTTCTTCGCTCTTACTGCTGTTGGCGCCGAGGACTGGGAGGTTCAAACCACTGATCCGCTGCCCTACTCGTGGAATAACAATGGACGACTCTGCCCGGTGTCTTCCTGATCCACTTTTGCTGACCTGAATTTCCGAGATTTTTAAGTAAGTTATATAATACTCTGTCAGTTGATTATAATGTTTGGAATAGGTGATTCTGAAAAGAAGGCTTGTATATAGTGATCATACTTGTATAGTTCTAGATAAAACCTAAGCCATTACCGTACTGGTTGTTTCGCTGTCATCGCTTGATTATGGGCCTTCAATGAAATGCTTTAATGTAATGGACATTAGCGTCAACATAGACTAGCAAATCTGCGAGGCGCTGTCACGATATATGATCGCCTCTGCTAACCTCTAGAAGCCGTAATGATTTAGTGATGTTTTCAGGGGGACTCTAAAAATTGCAAGCTCCCACAGATTATTCAACGTGTCGGCTGAGAGAACCAATCTGAGATCACAAGTAACGAAGCCTTGCTCTTTCTCACTGTTACTTTGGATTCGTATCAGCTCTAGTGGGCATCAGTGATTTCGGGCACTCTGTTTTGACTTTTGAACCAAATGAAAGTCCACTAGGCAGCATACAGTTCGGGACAATTCCAGGAGATTATGTCAGGCCGTATTCCCAGGGCGGATATAACCTTGATATAATTTGTCAGAATTTTTCGAAGACTGACAGTGAGGAGAAACTCAAAACACAGATGCATGATTCTTCCTCCATTGCGTTTCCTCGCCCAAGCTCAGATGTTCGTACCACTGAAGCATCTGGTGGAGTCCGGGCACCGTCGGATCAACCCCAATATCTCTGATGAAGCTTCTTTCCCCTTCCACTTCAGCCAAACATTCTGCATGATGATCCCACTTATCAAGCTCAATGTAATCTTTTCGTGCCCCCAAAAGTTCCCTAATGCCGGGGGAAACATCATCGGGGCTCTTAATCAATCCAGCTTGACTTCGGGAGCGGATGGTTATTTTAAACGCTCGGAATAAATGTCTTCCCACCTGTGATCGACATGCAACAATCGAGAATCCTTCGGTCAAACTTAGGAAATCGGGGTCCCGGATATCAAAGTCTTTTTGCGCCAGCAAGCAGAACAATGAGACGTTGATAGCGTACATCGCGAATTGATGGCTATATTCCAGCCCGTAATCTGTTCCGAATTTTCGGATAAGAAACGCTATTTCTCGTGCGGAGCAAACGGCGATTTTTTGGGGATTGAAATCGCCATCTGAGCTAGTTGAATCCAAATCGGTTGTTCCCGTGAGCATGTCACTTTCGAGGTCATGGTAGCATAAATTTATTACCAGAGTGTGGTAGCGCATTCTGTTCCAAGATGCATCGTCAATATGGCTTAAGTGTCGTCGAAATCGATAGACTTAAGAAGAAGAGACAACCACAAACCTAAGTATGAGAATGTACGGTGCTGGATCCTCTATCTGCTTCAAGGTAGAGGGCAGGGCCTCTTCCCACTCGCATAGCCGCCTGTAAAGCTCTCGCTTTATGCTTCCATCATCATTTCGCAAAATGTTCCAAGAGGCGTCTCTTGCTATAAAAGAGAGCCTGCAAGCTTCATCAAAGTACTGACTCATGTGGGACTGACGACGGTGACCCTTTTTCGGATAAGGCGTCCACACTTCCTGCGGAAGAGTTTCATCACGGGAAATTCGATCGAGGTTTACGATCTTGATCTGACTCCGTTTCAGAAAATTCATGTGGACAATCCTGTAGCGATGTCAATTCATATCCGTCAATTCTCGCGCTTTGTCAGAGTGATGATGGACCTACGTATCGATTTGGAACAGCCCCCACGCGGTTCTCTGTAGAGAGCGTTTCATATCAATAGTAAGGTGTGGTGCTCCCAAATTTAGCATCCTAGTACTGTTCACTATGCCAATTGATTCGGCCATCCCTATCGCTCGATGAAGCATTGTGTATCCATAGTTGTCGTAGCCTGACAGCGAGTATCTGTTCAATAATTAGAAGAGAGTCAGAACAGCTTCCACAATTGCTCCAGATATTGCTACCTTTCATATAGCAGAAGGGATGCCTGTAAGGAGGCTAGTCGTATATCCCCTCTCCCATCGGTTTGGTGCGATTTCAGGTATGATTCTGCTTCGGCCAGAAAATGGGCACCCTTCCTTTTCACGTCCCCAGGTAGACTATACGCCTCCGTATAGTCTGAGTAGAACTTTCTTTGGTTATTATTTTGAAGATAGTATAGTCCAAGAAGCCTTGTAACTTACACATGCGTTGGCGAGAAGGGCATTCACTAAGAAGGGACTACAGAAGTCCGACTGAAGATGCCCGATTTGCATGTGTTTCACAAATGTGTCCACGCAAAAGAACGCGTAGAACGGGTAGCCCCAAGTGAGGTAAAGGGATACCAAATGAGAAACAAGGTCGTCGCTATCCGTTACGGTAGTCCACGGCCTTGCTGGAACCCTCACCGGAGCAACTTCACACAAATATTGAATATCCAAAACCCTTGGCCGAGCCCTCGGTAAATCACCTTCCATTTCCATTTCCATTCCAGAGAGGGAATTGATCGAGCGACCAGCAATTTCATCATTCATTTCAGCCAATCTTGCATTCGCTAGCATCCCATAAAGGAATACGCGGACTTGCTGGGCAGTTTTGCCATCTGGAATCTGACTGAACAATTCCTGTTCGCGAGCCTGATCTGCCTGCTGGATTGCCTCATACAGCTCGTATATCATGCCGTGATACTTGGTCGGTATGGTTGCTATAGGCTGTTTCGGCTCACCGCGGTGTTGATCGACTTGCGATGGTTCCTCAACGTCGATACCATCGCTGATCGCAGTTTTCGGATTTCCCTATTAAGTTGAGATCAGTATCGGTTTGCCGCTGGGATGATCCCTGCCTAGTTTTTAGCGCGCATCAAGATAGATTGATCGGCTTACACTTTGCTCATTCGCGGGTCCAGCCCGCGCGGAGATGTAGGCCGGCCCCTTCAATCTGTTGGACATGAGGACACAGCGGACTTTGTTAGTCCGAATGCTTCAGTAACTGTGAGAAATGTCTATGTTCTTCTTCTAGAACCTGGGAATTGTTCTTCTTCTAGAACCTGGGAATTGCTGGATGTTGCTGGATATTAGAGGTATATATGGAGTCCTGGATTACCGTATCATGACGTCATCTTCCGTGAGCGGTCACATCGACCTTGATACATCGCGCCCTGAATTCTGACCGGCTTTATTTCCACCAATATTTGTTGAGAAATCCATGCCCACCATTCTTCATCAGATGTTATACATATATGAATAAATACACAAGGGAAGGATAGATGTTATGGCGGAATTGCGCCTCACCGGCATCGACAATCCCGACAGACTCGGTAACCCCCACCCACCCAGCACCCCAAGGATGTCAAATGAGATACTCCATCCCGGCATATCAAGGAGCCCTCTGAATACTGGAACCCATGGGAATGCGAAGATTGCGATCCCCCGGCAGCGTTCAGCTGCTGCACCGAGGCTAAGCAGACGTGTTCCACGAGCATGCGAATCATGCCGGATAAGAAAAACCAAATGTAGTGGCGATACTCCGAGCTGCAGACAATGCCGAGAGCTGCGAGTAGTTTGTTTATATCCTCTGGGAATGCGCGAAGTATTAAAGAGGTAGGCGAACGCTGTCAATATTCGTGCAGTATTCACGTTGACCAACTGGAAAACCAGACAGCAGGAAGAGCTTTTCAAGAAATTGCAAATTTCTCAGAGCCTATTGAAGGAAGCTGAGCAATTTGTGCCTGGGCGCACAGCCAAAAGAATTCAGGAATTTTTGGTAAGGAAGGCCTTTTTCATGCACGTGTGCACTAAACATGTCCTTGATTCACACCGAGCATATCGCGGCTGATACTAGATGATGAGCTCCATAGCAGGATTCAGACTCTGGTTATGTATCTAACGATATCAACGGCGATCAATTCCGCGAAGGTCCTGCCGAAACGCCCCAAGAACCGGCGTATGAGCCAACTAGCTCGGATTCTTCCATTGGGTCACTGAGTGCCCTGGACGAAGTCGAATACGATGTCAATCTGACTAAGGAATCTCGAGCCACGGGATATATAGGTAAAAGCTCGGAGATTACGTGGATGCAACGACTGCAGCAAGAGATTCTACAATGCACCAATACCTTTGACAAATACTACACTGCGGGCAATTATTTGGGCCCTCACGAGATAAATTATCACCTTGACGATTTTGATATAGGAGTATCAGAGCCAGTACAGATGTATTGGGTGCCCCCTCGGTCCCTAGCTGATCGGCTTCTCGATACTTATCTGCGTGTGGCTCACACTTACATCCCTATTCTCAACCGCCCTTTATTTTGTAGCCAGTATGAGAGGTTTTTCGACAGACCTAATCTTCCTGGTGACAAGTGGATGGCTATTCTGAACATTGTTTTCGCAATTGCCGCTACCTATGCTCATACTGCTGAGTTGAGTTGGCGTGGGGATCCTAAAGATCATCTTCTTTATTTGACTCGAGCTCGAATGTTAAGCATGAGCGGAGATGAGGTATTTCGCCATCCAGATCTCCAACAAGTGCAAGTGGAGGGCTTAATGGCTTTCTATCTTCTTTCTACAGACCAAATCCATCGGTAATGCTTACAGTTCCCATACCTTGGACTCAGCTGACGATTAGGGTGCAGGGCATGGAGAATGTCGGCATTAGCCATCCGTTCCGCGGTGGCTCTCGGAATTAACTTGAAAAGCAGCAACCCAATGATCACGAATGTTTCTAAAGAGGTTCGGAACAGGGTTTGGTGGTCTCTCATTACAATCGAGAACAAACTCAGCCTAATGACTGGCCGGCCCAATTGTATCTCGGTGAGCATGTGCGCATCACCATTTCCACTCCCGTTCGAGGAACAAGAGTTAGACCAGGAACCGGCTACCTCACTTCTTAACAATCCTCAATATCGGGACAGGCAAATAAATGATGCCATGAGTAGCTCGTATTTTCGAAGAGCACCATTTACCAGATCCCGGAACGAACGGCATACCCCCTCTGCTCCTGGATGGCTCCAATGCCTCCCTGTTTCTACTGGACTTTACTTTTTGTATTCTTGTGACCTCACATTACTGGTGCAGGAGCTATTAGATCGTGTGTACGCGGTAGACGCTGTTCACCAACCCTGGAGGGATCTCAAAAGCCGGATTGACGAGATCCGAGAAAGGGTCGATATCTGGCTCGGCTCGCTTCCGCCTGGCTTAGATTTCACTCGCTTGCATGATCATCATCAAGCTCCTGACGAAATGACGCGCCTAGCTTTCCAATATCACAGCGCACGAATGATGCTAGGACGCCCATGCCTTTGTCGACAACACAAAGAAATTTCACAAAGCACGAACGAAGAATATGTGTTCACGAAATCCATGGCTGTGTCAGCCATCAAGTCAGCCATTCAAATGGCCCATCTGATCCCAGATGAGGAGAAAGTCAGCGACTTAGAAGGAATTTGCCATTGGTGGTGCCTTCTCCATTATGCTATGCAAACAATAACAATTATTGTCCTTGAAATATCCTACGATTGCATTCATCTGCCGGAGGAGGCGAGCATTCTACTACAGTTGGCGAAGAAATGTATACGATGGCTCCACAGGATGTCCAGACATAGTGTTGCTGCTCATCGAGCCTGGCAACTATGTGACAGTTCACTACGCCGGCTGGCATTGCCCATGAATCTCGACGTGACCGATTTGCCATCGCGCCCCCATAGGCAGCAACCCGTCGATGTGAATTCTTTTCCTTTTGATTTAATTGAAGAGCATGCTACCGCGGCTACTGATACTGAGATACGGGAACCTATCACACCAGCCCCTGGTGCAGAGTTTGACACGCCCCAGCTTACGACTCAAGCTGGTTCCAATGCTGGTCCGCGAAGAAATTCCTCACTTTTAGCAGCAGCAGGAGGTGTTGATCAGTGGCATTTTGCTCATGACCGATTCGATGACAGTTTTGTAGATCTGTTTTTCCCGGAGCTTTAAAAGCAGATTTAGAGGTTTATTAAATTCAGAATTGTACATCTAATTATCCCTACATTTTGTAGCAATCCTGCAGTATACGCTGGAGAGTTTTCCAAAGTCAGGTTCAAGGTATACCAAAGCCCCGATTACGCCGTATACATTCTTTTGTTCTTGACCGAAAAGAACTCTCCAGCTGAACCAAGTACGGCGAGTATGGTTGCAGATAAGCCAATCTAATTGCGCCATGATTTACTTTAGCAGATGCTAGTCTCCCATAGGAAGCCCAAGCCTAGTACAAGACACAAATAAACATTACCTACCATGATCTCCTGTGTACCGATTGCTCGTTCAATTGGGTCGCTCTAAGGCGAGAGCGTGCGTGGTTGGCTGATGAGAGTGAGATTCGAATTCCTGGCACATACCCAGACAAGAAGAGTGGATACTCGTCGGTCTCGCCTATGTGTAGGACCGACTCTGTAGATATACTAGTAAATACAGGGCAAACCACAGAAGCCATAATGAAGCAATTATCCACACTGTCGCGGCATACTACCAAGAATGGGGTCCAAGGAAAGATTAAATGCAATCGAGAGTGTTTCTTCCGAAAGAGGGTTCGAGAAGAAACCTCTGTGTGTAGGGTGGTGAAACTAGTTTCAGCCCATTCTGTAAGTAGTACAGCTTGTGATACTGGCCAAACCCCTCGATAATCATGATTATCTTAAATGTACTCCATTTGTACCCTTGTTATGACGACAAACTTAAGGCCAATCTAACAACCTTCAAATTCATTTAAGACATCCTCTGTCAAGTCCCACAACTTCCGTGCAAGTGTCACCTTACCAATTTTGGCCTTCCTCCCTAGCCCCCCATCTCCCAATTTTCCAACAGGGAGATAAAAGCACCCATTCACAAGCTCCTCTTTGGGCCTTGTAGCTGCCCAAAGCTGACTATAAGCGCCTTGGTGTGGTAGTACCATAACCCACCAGAATGCCAAATACATAAGCATCCTGTTCTTGAAACTTATTTCGTCGAACAATCCGGTCTCCACAATCCCAGGATGCACAGAGACGCACGTCAAATGGGGATATCGTCTAGCCAACTCACGCGCATACAGCAGGTTAGCCAACTTGGCTTGTCCGTACCGCTGCCAAGGTCCACCAACCGGAAAGTCTTGCCCTGTGCGAAGGCGACCAAATTGTATACCACCACTAGGATGGAGGCCCCAAGCTGATGAAGAGAGAATGATAATGCGCCCGTGGCCGCCCTCGCTTGCCGTCTTTTCAATGAGTGGGAGAAATTTGCGAATCAAAAGCGCATGGCCAAGATGATTCGTCGCAAATTGAATCTCATAGCCATCCTTTGATGTTGCTGGGGGTCTCGTCATGATTCCTGCGTTGCACATGAGAGTATCCAGTCGTGGATTTGGTGTTTGTGTTAGGAATTGTTCAGCTGCTCTTTGAACCGAGGAAAGAGAGGATAAATCACACTCTATAAATGTCACCTTTGTGACATTGCTGGCCTTGTTGCTTTGGACTTGTGCTATGATGCTCTCGGCCCTCTTTAGATTTCGACCGCTGATGTATATATGAGCTGGATTATGCTTGGCAAGTTCTAGTGCAGAGTATGCACCCAATCCTCCAGTGCCTGATGGATCAATTTAGCTCATTATGACTGGAGATTCTGTCATGGTTTTTCTGACCTCCGGTGATAAAAATAGACTGCCCTGCAAGGTCCGGGATATCCATGTCCGGGTCGTATTTGAGAGGCATTGTTGTGGTTATCCGATGGTGTGGCTCAACAATGGATACGCAATGATAAGAAATCGACGTGCGTAGATTCTCAATCTGATCAATCTGAATAAGATTCAAACATCCTTTGGTATAAATAGTCAACCATGATGCGGAATATCGGATAAATTTCAAACCGCGACTCGTTAATAGGCTTTAAATTCCTGGTTTTCTGACGCTGAAATGGGGCCGGTCGAATTCTAGTGGGGGAATCCCGACGAGTTGTCCCGGCTCCACACTTCATAATTTCGACTGGGACCTTACGGCTCGGAGCGCATAAAACGCAAACGTGGAAGCATATGTGTAACACTGTGATAGGCCCTAGATCCCCTCTTAAGCGAATGACGCCTGGGGTAGCTGGCGATATTCATGCACCTTTTGGCTAATCTTATCGCCCATTGTTGAGTCTGTACGTAGCGGAGAGGTATACGGGAAATAATATTGTTACTCTATCGAAGAGTTTTATGGCACCTAGTCCTAAAAATGGAGAAGAACTCACTGACTTGCAGAGTCGGGTGGTTAGAGATGATCCCACTCGTCAATCGATCCTGTCCTGGTAAACGACTTTGCAATGCTGCTTCTGATTATCTTGATAAGGAGACCTAGTATATAACCTTGGAAGCAGTGGTTTCGCAAGATCTGTAATGCTAGCATAATATCAGAGTCGTTTCGTACCATACTGAAGAATACTCTCACCCGAGACATATAATTACCGAGGTGCTGGTAGGACTGTATTTGTCATGTTCCTGCTCTCATACTTTCAACGTATTGGTACTGAAGGTGACTATCGTTAGTCAAAGTGGCATTCAGGATGATGTGCTACATTTTTGGCTAAAGCAAGACTAATAATATTATATTTAAAGATATTGGGTTATTCCTGTCAGGCTGGCCATATGACTTCATTCTCCATCAAGCCATTTATTCTTCTCGTAGGGTACGCAGCTGTGTCTAACAGCTCAGACAGCAAGCCAAGGCCTGATTGGATAGTCTGAGACCTGTTCGTCGTCTAGAGCATCATTGCAGAGTATTATGGACTTTTCCCTGGACTGCCAGATGTCGCTAATAAGAAAGGGAAAATACAGTGCAACGTGGTCGTAAAAGCAAGAAGCCGATAAAACTGACGTGGCCCATTTTGTAGATGATCTGCCGGTCTATTGAGCCACAATCAATCATCAATCAGACAAATTGAAAAGCTTGCGACGATTGATCAGTTTTTCTCAAATTTAGCACACACGTCGTTGCGTATACTGAGTCAAATGATTATTTCAGTGTGCGCTCCGGACATTTTGCGAATTGTACCTTCCTGACCCTAACGTTGCTTATCTGCTTCACTTCGATTTCTTACGTGTGAGATTTAGCATAGATGATAGTAAGCGAAACGGTAAAAATCCTCTCTCTCTTTTGTTCCAGCGAGCGACAACACCACTATGACTCTGACCTTTTGCTTTATTTTCCTTGTGCCTATTTTCTATCTATGCTACGAGTCTTGAAAGAACCACGCACCGGCATCCCGTCTCCCCCAGGCCTCCCTCTGATCGGAAACCCCATGCAGATCTCACTGCGGCCTCAAATTTAAATTTATAAGATAGGCTAGACAGCTTGGCGAGGTATATCGGGTCCGTCTTGGGTTAGCAGACTGGTGCATACTGAACTCCTCGGAAGCCGTCAAAGGAATCCTCGACAAACAGTCCGCTGTGACTTCCTCGTGGCCACCATAGCCAGTACTCTCCGAGGTTTATCCGGTGGCTTGCGGCTTCCCCTCATGCCATATGGCTTGGATTGGAGGCGCCTACGATCCACGGCACACGGCCTATTATCACCTCGGGCGTCGGCAAAATTCCAACCGTCGCAAGACTTTAAAGCCAAACAATTGATCTTTGGTCTATTAATGAACAATGGGCACAATGCGACGTTTTACATGCACGTTCGTAGGTATACAGTGTCAGTGCTAATGACTTCGACACACTATAAACGAATACCAACTCGGGAGAGTGAGACCCTTCAACATAAATATCATTGCTTCTGAACTCATTATCCCATAGGATTGCGATTATGTCCGCGATATATATCAGATTGTAAAAGATCTCTCTAACGTGTCTTCCCCTAGCCTGATGAATATTGCGGATGGAATCCGTTTTCTAGCTCAGGTTCTCCCTGTCCAACTGCAATGGTGGAGAAGGTCCATGGATCAATTACTCAAGCGGCAGGAAATACTTAGGATAATATTCTAGTCACAACTAAAAACACAAATTCAGACGGGGTATCTCCGGATTATTTTATTAAGCATTTCATCGGGGCTTTTAAACATTGAAGTTACCGAGCTCCAAGCTACGTTTCTGGCTAGCTATACGTGATAAGTCCCTTATTATTAGACGTAGCTAATAGAGTCAGCGTTGATAGGAACCGGAGCAGAATCGACTTCATCTACAATCAATAGCTATATGCTCTACCTCTCTACCTATCCGAAAATCCAACAGGCAGCGAACGATAAACTCATCCGGGTGGTTAGATATTAGCGCTTACCCATTTCGGCGACGCTATTCACCTTCTATATATCCGGGCTATATGCAAAGGAATTCTTCGCATTCGCCCACTCGCCAGCCTAAGCATACCGCACTACACAACGGCTAACGTCTGCTAAAAACGGCACACTATACAAAAAAGCAGCATCATAGCCATAAACTAATAGGCATTACACTACGATTGATCTTTATTCCCAGAGACGGAATCCTTCAGGCCAGAAAGATATCTCAAGTGTCCACAGACCGCAGCTATGTACGCCGTTTCATCAGACTCATGTGATCGTGAACTTGTGACTTTTGGGCAGGCGAGGTATCTGTCCTAGTATGCATCTGTGGCAGAGAAACGTTTTTGACATAGACACTTTTGGACCTACATTTTTAGTTCCGACCGCTATTATAAACCGCCTATTATGTTGGTATGTTGAGCTTCTAGGCCCGAAACCTTAGCACATATAGTATAAACCCAAGCGTACGAGCGTAAATTCCCAGCATGTCTTCTTATAATCTTGAATCTAAATCACGCCCCCGTGACGGGAGTATTATAGGCCAACCCAGGATGCCTGGTTTATGAGGCATGTAGCCCGGTGCTAACGTAATCCACCACCAAGCGGGCGAGCGGACATGCGTCACATATGAAAGGGACAGCGCTTTTGTTGCTATCGCGCCGGTTTACGTTGAAGCCACAAGATGAAATCTAAACCAAAAAAGAGCGAGTGAGCGACAAGTGGCATCGTGTCGGGATTTGCCTGCTGACTCGTACCGTCCACGAATCCAGTGTCGTTCCATCTCCGTTTCCATGGTTTGATCGCTCGGTCGTTATTGGGAAGTCCGGAACAACTCAACTCCAGGAGTAATATCTTGGAACTTGGAGCAAAGCCGTGGAATGACCACTGGAGAAGATTTCCACACACGTCATGGAAGTATGATTCCTATGAACTAGTCGGTTGAAATTATCCATATAATTCCGCTTCCAAACCCAATTATTCTTTCGTTCATATCGATCGTACAAATTTATACCGGCGATATGGCGTCCACTAATCAATTCAATGACGAATCAATCGATAGACACCCAGATCTAGAGACAGTGGGCTCAAGTGACAGAGGAGGAACAAGCCCCTTGCCGGATACCAACAAGATCGAGCTGACACAGTCTGCCGCCTACGACGAGCTGGGATATAGCTATCCTTGTTGGAGAAAATGGCAAATCCTCTGTGTGATGTTTTGTATCCAAATATCAATCAACCTGAACGCAAGTCTGTACGCGAACGGCGTCGCGGCGATTTCGAAGGAGCACAATGTTAGCGAACAAGTCGCGAGAATTCCCCAGCTGACCTTTCTCTGCGCCTACGCCTTTGGATGCGAGCTTTGGGCTCCTTGGAGTGAGGAACTAGGGCGATGGCCAACCCAACAATTGAGTCTTTTCCTCGTGAACATCTGGCAACTACCATGTGCCCTTGCCCCCAACTTTGCGACGTATATTGTTGTCCGGCTGCTTGGGGGATTGAGTACAGCCGGTGGCTCGGTGACACTGGGAGTGATTGCAGATATGTGGGAGCCCGATGATCAGGAATATGCTGTCGCGTTCCTCGTGTTATCGTCCGTTGGAGGATCAGTCGTTGGAGCGGTCGTTGGTGGATTCGTAGAAGACCGCCATCCACTGGCCTGGATTTTCTGGGTTCAGCTCCTGGCTGGTGGATGTGTTCAAATCATGCACTTCTTCCTAGTACCGGAAACGAGAGCTACCATTATCCTCGATAGGATAGCGAAGAGGAGACGCAAGGCCGGACCAGGGCAAGTCAACATTTGGGGTCCGCACGAAATTCACGGTTTTGAGCTCTCCCCACGTGAAATTTGGAGAGTATGGAAACGACCATTCGTTATGCTTTTCACTGAGCCGATTGTTCTTTGGCTTTCGCTACTCAGCGGGTTCAGTGATTCTTTAATTTTCACATTTCTTCAAGGGTTTCAACCAGTCTACAAACAGTGGGGCTTTGGGACGATTCAAATAAGTCTTGCATTTCTACCGTGAGTGAAAACCTCTCTTCAGTTTGAGTAAAGCAGGTCGAGCTACGCATGCTGAAACTTTGATCTTCTACTAGGCTGCTTATTGGTTATTTCCTCGCGTACCTCTCATTCTTGCCCTCGATCCATATGTTTAGACAAAAAAGACGAAAAAATGGTTCCGAATCAGTGCCTCCAGAAGCACGGTTATGGTGGTTACTATACGGTAAGCTAAGAATTTCAATCATGGGACTGATAGACCCGCGGTGCATCACAAGGTATTTATGATGTTCACAGTCATACCCTGTCTGCCTATTGGCCTTTTTGGCTTCGCATGGACAACCCTGGGCCCACCAAATGTCCATTGGATTGCGCCTATGATATTCACCATGGTAATAGGCATTGCTAATGTGAGCCATCTCTGCGCAATGACAACAGGGTTCTAATGTGGCACAGTATTCTATCTACCAATCTTCCATTGACTACACCGTTGCTGCATATGGAGAATATGCAGCTTCTGCTACGGGAGGCAATGACTTCGCGCGCGACTTTCTGGCCGGAATTGCAGCTATGTATTCCACACCAATGTTTGAGAATATTGGTAACAAGTTCCCATACGCCTATGCTGCCACAATTCTTGCTTGCGTCTCGATACTTGTTACTGCGCCGATATATTACTTCTATCGCAATGGCCCTAAAATTCGGGAGCGATCACCATTTGCAAAGCAAATGATGGAAGTCAACAGGCAACGCCGACTTTCTCAAGCTGCTAGGGGTGAAAAGGCGGGAGACCCTAGCACGCACGTGGAAAATATTTAAGGGTGCGATGAGTTTAGATATTGATCAATAATTTTATGCATTGATGTGATTGAAGTTAGAACGAGATCGTGATCTAAAAGCCGCCTTTCAGCTGCAAGGAAATTGTTTCGTTTTTCAAGTATAAATTAAACAGCCGCGCTTTTTATCCCGAAGTCGCCCTTGTTGAATCATGGGACCTACAGAATTATATGACTACATTCTATATCACTAAAATCAGGAACTCATAGTAAAATGACACATTAAGATAGAAAAGTAAACATGAAACTTGAACCTTTAAAATGAGGGGAAAAGAGAATGAATCCCCTTCCAATATAGGCGGATAAAGTGACCCTGTCCCATAGGCGTACGTCTAGTCTACTAAACTAGAGCATTCCTAAGGGTCCTAAGTATGGGGTGAAAGTTGAATTCAAGTAGGTTGGAGCTTCGTGTCGTTATCCGAGCAAGCTTAAACTATGTCTAAGTTAGGAGCTAGTATTTCATATTGGTTGATTTTATTGGTAGAATTAGTATAAACATGACCCTATGAAATCGTTAATTTCTTCGAATGATATGGCTATGTAGCTATAAGCATTTAACAGGCTGAATTAGAAGAGAGTGAAGAAGATATGACTCAGATACGAAATTATGGCTGCTCTCTCTGAACGTCTAATATGGCCAGGGCGCAAGCTGTGACTCGGCCTTGGCGCACAAGTTATAGGGACAAGTTCACTGTAAACCGCCAGGTGCGAGCTGCGTTTTGTCAACTACCCACCACCAAGTCTAAATTTTCAATCAGTTGATATCAGCTTCACTATTGTGATCGAAGCAGATGGAATATGAACGACCGCCTGATAGTGAGTTCTAGGAAGGCGAGCGAGAAAATTGATATGGTGACATAGTGTAGCAATTGAAATGCATGAATTTGAATCTTTGAATAAAGGCCATAGAAGTGGGAAGAAAGTACCCGCTGAAAAACAGTAGAGTCTCTTGCCTATTCGAGCTAGACGCTAAACATCCCATGGACGTTCTTCCATCCCTAATTAGACTTTATGCCGGCTTTGTGACGAGGCTTGTCGTTCTGTTGTATCCTTCAGAATATTGTATCTAGTCGCAGTGGTCTTTTGTCCTTGCGCGCTTGCGTCATCATCACGGAGCTTCCTCAGCCACGGTCTCATAATGTTTCCGAAGGACCTGTAAAGGGTGGGCTGGATCTTGGCCAAACTGCTCACGTCATAGCCTAATAAGACGGCCTCGTCAGTGATTTCGGATGCACCTGATGCCATGATAGATGGAGTCTACCTACCGTTGATTAGGGTCGTCAGAACGAGGACTGCAAGAGTTCTCTTCCATTTCCAGTCTGGAATGTGGCTGCGAGGGTGAGTGTCCGGAGGCAATGAAGTTTTATCTTTTCCTGGAGTCGACATGGTGTGACTGGTGTTAAAAGACCGTTTTTGGCGCTGACAGAGTCAAAAGACACAAAGGGCGTTGTAAGCAGCTCGGGAGGGCAATGGCAACATTTGTAGATACATGTAACTTGGTGGACCCCACGAGAGAGATCCATGGATGTTAGACACGAATAATATGTTGCGCTCAGAGGCATTATCAATGCAACATGGACAGGGATATACTGGTAATCTCGTATGGTGCGCGTCAGAAATTTCATAACACCGAACCCTACCATTAACATTGTTATATACTTTAAGCCACTCAGAAGATAAATAAACCATGGTTGTAGTACCAAAGGGTGCTACCTATACTCACGTCATCGCATAAAACTATCCCCCAAGTCTATTTTTACTTTGCCAGGTGAGAACACCTGGCACCGTAGAGGCACTACACAGCCCCAGGGGGTTTCACGGTTATGATGCCGAGTGAGATGTTTGTTATGCTAAGCAGGTGGACGAAAAGGCTAATGAATACTAGTTTAGGGAATATGTGCCGCTCATGGGCAGGCGGGGCGACACGTGGCCGTCGCAAGGCTTTATTAAGGCGTCCCACTATCTAATCTTGCAAAAATCATGGAACTGTTGTTTACCTACGCCAAATTTAGAGTCGAATGTTGTAGATCAACTACGGAAAGAGTATTACTCTTCGATTCGCCGTAATTACTGAATTTTACAATCTACAACAGATGTATATACTCGCCGATACTATTCTGGCCCATTTTGCTAGTCTTATTCAAACTCCTATATATTTCAGAATATCCTAATAAAACTCTTCCCTCCTTTCAGCTCTACTTCATCCCAGTGAAATCCTTCCGCTTCGTCAACTCTCACACTATTTTCGAGTCAAAAGCGTACGCAAACACCTCCTCTACTAGTATGACAATGTTTGGCACCCTCTTCATACAGGACTGGTTAGTTGCAGCGATTGTGGCTCTCGCCATTGCTGGCAGTCTGTTACACTCCGCCTATTTTACCTGGCGTCATACCCAGAGATCACGTAAATTAGGCTGTGAAAAAGCCCCTCTCTACCCCAGCCAAGACCCTTTTGGTATTTCCACCCTTTTCGAAACACTTGACGCCGCGCGAGAAAAACTGCTCCCGCAGCTAGCTGAGAGAAGAGTGGCTTTTCTATCTCGTCGACATGACAGATACGTTTCTACTTTTCGTATATGCCAAGCTGGTCGGGAGAACTTTTTGACGACAGACCCCAAGAATATCCAGGCTATGTTGGCGACTCAGTTCAAGGATTTTGGTCTAGGTGATATGCGTCGCAATGTAGCCAATCCTGTTGTTGGTCATGGAATTGTGAGTTATTTCCCCTTGCCGAGATAGCGCTTTTGTATAAGGGGCAGAAGGACTTGACTGACCGGACGTAGTTCACTACTGATGGTGAGAGCTGGTCGCGCTCCCGATCACTACTACGGCCTCAATTTACGCGAGATCAGATGAGCAATCTTGATAGGGAAGAATCTCACGTCCAAAATGCGTTGCGTGTCATTCCCACGCTACCTAATGGCTGGTCCTCACCGGTGGATATTCAGGCCGTCTTCTTTCGTCTTACCCTTGACTCGGCCACGGAATTCCTCTTCGGTAAAAGCTGTGATAGTCAGATTACGGCTATGCAAAAGGAAGCCGGACAGGCCTCTGATGATAGCTTTCTCTACGGGTTTGATCGATGTATGTGGTATCTTGCAGAGCGACTGCGCTTCGAGCGGCTCTACTGGGTCATTTACAATAAGGAGTTTAGGAAGTGTATCAAGATTGTACATTCATTCGTCGACCGGTATGTTCACTGTGCCCTGGAGGAGGTGCATCGACCGGAAAAAAATGTCCAGAGTACCGAAGATCCTCAGTCGCAGTATACGTTCCTGAAAGCCCTGACTGGTACTACAAAAGATCCCGTCAGGTTGCGCGATGAATCTCTAAATGTTCTGCTAGCAGGCCGTGACACAACGGCTTCTCTACTGAGCTGGTCAATCCTCCTTCTCGCAAGACATTCCAATATGTTTGAAAGACTTCGGAGTGTTATTCTCGAGGAATTTGGTACTTATGATCAGCCGAGGAACATGGACTTTGCATCCTTGAAGTCGTGCCAGTACCTCCAGCATTTCCTTAACGAAACCCTTCGTCTCTACCCTGTCGTACCATTCAACCGACGTTGCGCAATAAAAGATACTACGCTCCCGCGTGGTGGCGGTAAAGACGGTACCTCTCCAGTCTACCTCCGCAAGGGCCGTACAATTATGTACAGCACCTACGTTTTACACCGTCGAAAGGATATTTGGGGCGAGGATGCTGAAATTTTCAATCCGGACAGGTGGATCGGCCGGAAGGTCACATGGGAATATATTCCGTTCAATGGGGGACCTAGAACGTGCATTGGCCAACAATTTGCTTTGATGAGGTCAAGCTATGTTCTGGTGAGGTTGTTACAGAGGTTTGACAAGGTTGAGGATGTGCACTCTGAGCGGGAGATTCGGTACGGTGTTTCGCTTACGTCTTGTCCAGCTGATTCTGTGACTGTGAGACTACATCAAGCGGAGGTGGAGGGTTGAATGATCTGGGGCCAGATTGTATTTGACAGAACCGACTGCTTTGATGATGATACACCATATCCTTCGCTTGTTTTAGGCTGAAACAATAACCCCTTCTGGCTTCAGCCTAGCGAGATTGAGTTTTTTTGTACTGATAGAAGAGGATCAAAAATCTTTTGTAGCTTTTATAGTATACCTAGTCCCCTTCGCCTAAGGTACCTTGACATAAGGGGGGGAAATTGCAGTCTAGATGTAAGATCTTCTATAGTAGGGTCTGACTTTGCATACTTTCAGTTTTTACACTATGCTTACTTAATCAGTAAAAGTGGATTCTTTACGGAATCAAAGTTGCTGCTCAGCTATATGAGATAAAGATGGCAACGATTCTTTGATGAGCCTTGTGATGTATATGACCAGCTGAGAACGTAGAAGAGCGGACTATACAACCGAGTTCATGCAGCTAGGAGGCTGACCTCATTGTCCTTGCTTAGAAAGAGAAGTCGTTTCACATTAACGAGATCCGATACAAGGAAACATGCGAGTTAAGACTCATGTAGTCTTCATAGCCAGAAAGTACCAGAGCCATCAGCAATGCGCCATTGCCTGGAGGCACAAATGAGTATGATCACCTATAGGCATTGCTTGACTAGAGGCAATCTGATATTGTACCCCATGCTTATTCTTGAATATACAAGAGGGACTGCAGTCCCATAGAGTATTTAAGTAACTAAACAAAGAATAACAAGTTTGCTTAATAGATTCCAGGCATTATTTCAGAACACTAACTAATGCACGCTATGCATATCACCAAGCTTTTACAATGCATTTCTGCTGTGTTGCCTACTCCCTGTGCCTTTATTAGTACCCCTAAGTATGCTATCGATCACCTTAGCAACCCTCTTGCAATTGGTGACGATGGCCTACACCCACGGCGACACTTGGCTACGTTCTCACCAATGGTCATCTCCCCACGACCGACCGCACTAGGATGAAGTACTTCTAGGATAAGCTCAAATTGCACTGTCAAATGATAGTTCACACTCAATCAGACTCTGGGAACCCTTGCCACCGTTCCAAATCCTAGTGATGGTTAGGCCCGCCCTCGTTTCAATGAGGTTATACCAAGCTCTACGTGTCCGTTCTTGAGCAGACATAAGTGTCAGCATAACCATGTCGAGTGCCGTGGCTTCCCATGAGGCAGCTGTCTCTGGTATCACATGCTCATGAATCAATAGCCTGCTATATCCACGCTTCATGGCAGCCTTCACTTGCGCAAGAATGCTTTCACATACTTCGTCTGGCCAGTCATGCAAGCAATTATGCATATAATAGGCTCGGGCACCTGGTAGTGTAAGTATATTTGTCCGCGTCCAGATGACGCATTTGTTGTGCAATATGGGGCTTACCAGTGACGGGCTGTTTCGTATGGAAATCGTACTCTATACGGAGGATAGACGATTCTAAATCCTTGATTTGGCCTATGATCACGGGTAGATCTTGAAGGATCAACTTCCCTGGGACCTTGGGGTGAAATTTGTGAAACAACTCTAGGTCATGACCCACGTTCCCGCCAATATCAACGAGAAACGGAGCGTCTGGATCCGTGTCAGCGCCGTCGATAAGCCTCTCTTTCACTGAGTAGAAGCTGGGAGCCATCCAAGGCAAAGAGCCAAGGGCGTAGCCGCTCATGTGGTCACTAAAATGTGAGCCATAACCCAGAGATTGTTGCCATGTAAAGGTATCCATCGTCGTTCCGTATGCGTACATCAGTGCGGTGTCTTTTGCGTTGTTGGGATTCACCCAGCCTCGCTTTCGGGAGAACTCGTGGAATCTCATAGGACCAGCACTTGTGCAGGAGAGCCTGCGGATGTGAGCTGCTAACCAAGAAAAAGCTGAGTTTGAGAGAATAAGCTCACATAGCAAGGTAGCTATTGCCAATCGCCGGAATGCTCATCGCCTTCATGTAATTCGTCAACTGGTATTCGTCCACAGCAATCTCGATGAGATATCCAGTGGCGCTGAGGTGGCGCAGTAGTCGGCCTTACATGGCGTCAGCTAGCATAATCAAATCGGCTCATGTGGAACATACTTAAAAGTACATGATCAATCCCAAGCTTGTCCGCCAACTCGCCCACCTTTTGTGACTTGTCGCCACTCTGCGCCATGAGTTCCCACAAACCCGAGTCCACACCAAAGTTCAGGCCAGCCATTACACCAGTCTGTCTGCCAGTCAATCTTGTTGAGTCTACAAGGCACAAAGGGAACGGCGGAGTACTTGCATGCGCCCAACAGTGATAGATCATAGTTTCCCGTGGAGTTTCCAGAGCTTGAACCAAGGTGCGACATTTGGCAAGCAAGTCATCCCTTCCTGAATTGCTGGTAGTAAATTGGTCGTAGGCTTTTGTTATCTCCCGAAGGAGCGTGGGAACCGCTTCGATGTCATTCGGCTCAGTAGCGATGGAGAGATCGGGATGGGGTTGACCTTGCTCTGTTCTTTTGGCTGGCATATTGCTCATTACTAAGCATGGGAAAATGGGCAAACTTCAAGCAATGTGATATACAGACCTTGCGCACTGCTGCAGATAGGGATGGTTATCTTGTAAGGAGGCCCAGATGTAGTTACCAAGGTCGAAAAAATCCGATAGTGGCTGAAGTCCAGACTCCTCTTCCCAGTTGAAGCAAGATAGGAAACCACCTTGATAGATTACTAATATATGATATGTATCCCGATCGACCTATTGCTCACGTTAACCTAAATCATGAGACTTCAATCATGATCATGCATAAGTCCATGCTGCAGGAAAAAACCTTCTGTTGATGATTCGACACTTTTGGACAGGTCAAAATCCATGCAAGAGGGGATACTACCGTAATTTCAGTCCGCTATCCTGTCAAATGTACACCGACATTAGGTCATGTGGGTACGCAGAACAGGAGATTGATTCCCGCAGCTTCTATATCTTACTCGAAGGCAAGATTGGATCGCAAATGCATCGATACCGATCCGGGATAGCGTTGGAAGCCACCGGGCGATAAACATCTGAATTGTAAAATTCCGTTTATCATGAAATGTGTAGCTGCGACTCAACATCAACTACTGGCGGAAGGTTTGTGGGTAGATAGGATGCCAAAAAGTTTGATGTGCTCCTTGGACCGGCTGGTGGACCATGTCAAACAGGCCCGTAAAGCCGGTGAATAACTTTGAAATATCACCGCCTCGATCCAAATAGCCTGGCCGGATCTTTTGGTTATGCGAAGACCAAGTCAAACTTGCCACAAAAATGGGGTCTAGAACTGATTCCTTGAAAACCCTATTATTTTTATAATGATTCTTTTCCCCGGGGGGGGGGGGGGGGGGTTATGTGCGATGAGACTTGAAAAGGCTGCTTAATAGAATGCATCTGGGCTCCTTTGCATGGATCAGCCTGTTAATTGTAAGCGACTGGGCGTGTTTGTGTTAAAAGTCGGTGTAGTCATTTGACACATACCATGACCGATAGCCGGCCTCGGCATAATTACCTAGCTCCACCCCTACCTTCCGAGATTGCTTAGCTTCCCTAGTTTCTACACCGTGTAATCTAGTGTTGCCAGTCATTTACCATATACAATTGATGCCACGTTTCAGAATTTCGCGCCAGGTCTGCAACATAAAACGCGTTTCTTTGAGCCTGTCCGATGCTCGCATAACCAGGTTTACTCTTTCCTCATTGATACACGCCCGATTTAAACCAACAGTGCTATCTAGTGGGTCGCCAGAATATAGGGACAATGTTGTGCAACCTTGGACGGTTCTAGGCTGATGCAGTCTGCACTGCATGGGAACTGGGTCTTTGCCTTCTCACAGGGTGAAGACAATTTCGGATAGCCTCGAGCAGGCGATGATATTGCTTGAAAATATCCTAATATAGCTCTGAAATCTTTTGAGGCCTTCTGAATGAGGCGCTTTGTGATTTTCGAGGATTTACGCTTTGAAGACCCTATCACAGTTACTATTCCCATGCATAAATAGCTCACAGAACTAACAGCCATGGATAATATAAACTGCAGAAAGATAACTACGACAGGACAGCCAAGTAGTGGGGCTGCAGTTCCAGACAGCCGAGAAAACAATCACATCCCCTTCTCACTGGTGAGTTTTAAGCATTTCCATAATGACCCATATTACTCCAGCCCTCCCGTGCAGAAGTTGAAGGAATTGGTGCAAACCAGTAGTTTCAACCCTCGTCATTTGCCGACAGGTAGTCAAGATAAGACATTCTCAACCCTAAAATTTGCGATATTTTCTCATTTCTCAACTGTCCGCGCCCAGGAACCCACAGAAGAAATGATCTTAAACAGATGTCTTCACCTGGTATCAGCCCAACAACGACACGTCATGAGAAAGGGCCTTCAATCCAAGGAAAAATTGTGCAACTTGTCTTGGGGAAGTCGTCCCTTCACGCGTACAATTTCATCTCCTGGCTGGAGGCAATTGGACATCGCTGTTGTCGGCGGCGGGATAGGAGGAATGTCCGCAGCGACAGCTCTGCGCCGTGCCGGCCACAATGTGTCTATTTATGAACGTGCCAACTTTATCGGTCAGGCCGGGGCTTCTATTTCGTGTGCCGCAAACGGTACGCGCTGGTTGCACGAATGGGGAGTAGACATCGCTAAAGGTGATGGGGTAATTCTACAAAAGCTCATCAGCCGCGATTGGACGACGGGCAAGATCATGACTGAGTACGAGCTGGATGATTATGAGGAACGATGGGGATATGTGTACTACATGTTTCAGCGGCAGTGTATGCACATCATGCTGAAGGATTCAGCATTAGGGGAGGGAGAGGGAATGCCGGCAAAATTATTCTTAAATCATAAGGTAATATGTCAAGTCACTATGAGCATCTACTTGCACCAGTGTCATCTACAGCGGATCTAATATTTTCCATGCCAGTGCAAGAACATCGATCTCAACACCGGTTTCATTGAGTTTGAGAATGGACGGTCGGTCAACCATGATTTCATTGTCGGCGCGGATGGCATCGGATCTGCCGTTCGTGGTGTTCTCGGCATTTGGCCTGAGAAGCGACCTGCCGAGTCTAGCTGCCTACATGCAAATGTTGTTACTGAAGAGGCGATCGCCAATGGTTTTCCTGACTTCTCAAAAGATAACGCCCTGCAGTTCTGGGGTGGTCACGGGGAGATCTGGGACAAAATTGTTCTCTCTCCATGCCGAGGAGGCAAGCTGCTGTCATACTATTGCTTTTTCCCGAGGGAGAAAGGAAACTACGTGGATCATTCCTGGGGGGAAGCTGACCGCCCAGTGGAAGAATTGCTTGGGCTGTATCCTCAGCTCGATGCGCAAGTCCGCGGGCATCTGGCTTTTGGAAAGGAAATTCAGCCATGGCGTTTATGGATGCAGTAAGTTGAGCCTATCACGTAAAATGGCAATGAATTGATATATCCTGTTTTCCACAGCGACCCGTATCTATATATTGTAAAAAACATGGTCTGCCTACTAGGTGATGCAGCTCACCCAGTACGTCACAGTGTTACATCACTCATGGTCACACAATGGAGCTAAGAAACTTTCAGATGATGCCTCACCAAAGCCAGGCCGCCTGTATGGCAATCGAAGACGCAGCGGCATTAGGCATTCTTTTTAGCAAGAAGTTCTTCACGGGAGATATATTCGAGTCTCTGTCTACCTATGAGTCTGTCCGTTTGCCCAGAGCCACCAAAGTTCAGGCAGCAGCGGCGCGAGCCTCACAAAATATCAACGAGCGAATTGGTGAGTCGTAATCACCGAATATTCTCCTGGCCTTTCCCCACTAATATCATCGCAGGGTTCTCTAGCAATACTGAGAATCCAATTTACGTAGTGAGGAGCGAGCAGGGGAAGTTGACAATCGAAGAGATGAATGCGTGAGTCTCCAATTCCGTCAAACTGGCCTAGTCTAATTAGTGGCAGCTACAATATGCATATGCACATTGATGAGGTAGTCTGCAGACGAACTGGGAAGGCTTATTCTCACAGATATACCCAAGGTTTGCCAATAGGGCTACGACTATCAAACGGATATACCGTTGGAGCTGAAGATTGGTCTTACAACTAAAGTACCATCTATGCGAGCTCAGCTCGGCATATCGATATACAGCATTTTTTAAAAGTCTCTTTACCAGCTAGATTAGCTATATAGAAAGCTTGGACTCTAATGAAGCCATGAGAATGCCCACTTCTGCACATTGCGTTCGTTCAATCGCCTGGAGATGGTCCCGAGGGTGCTGGTGCCAATGATCACGACCGCATTATTTGGATTTGTTAGTGGTATTGAAGTTGCTGAATTAACTGCACAATGTTGACCTGGTCACCGCTAAAAGTGCTAGAATATGAGAATTCCTACCTTTAATTTCCGTGCCGCACTCAACCCCCAGAATTTTAATGTAGATTCATATCACGCGCTGCGGTTTCCGTAGAGTCAGTCTATATCCAAACGTAGTGGGGGTATGAATACGAGGGGTTATGCAGTGTAACATTAATGCATGCAGCTGCGCAGAGGACTGAAGTGAGCACACATGTCATGAAAGGAGGCAATCGTGGCGCAGGTTGTTCCACCGATCTGATGACCACTTACGTCGCTATGGCGCTGAGTATGGTCGATGGGAAGGTCTGTAGTTCTATCGGAAATGGCAATATCTCAGGGAAGGGCCTGTGGCATACGGATCACCTATCTTTTATTTTGGTCTGATGTACCATAACTGCCTTCCCCATCATCCATGATCCACTTCCCATAAACAAAAGATTTTTCCTGCCCAGATAGATATACCTCTCACCCTTCTCTCCACGCTCTTAATTATGTCTCCCCGGAATGTCTTCCACGTCTAATGCCACTCTGGCTGGGATGGATACGGCTATTTGTCCGCGATCTGGGGCTTGTTAGACTCCTCACCTTCGATCAACGCGTGCTTTGCAGCAAGTAGAAAATCAAATGAAATGTCTAAGAGATATGGATCACTTCTGCGCGAACACAAATAAAGTTTCGTGGCTTTAAACCCACACCATGCGTTATCTCTCTCAAGCATGCATCAAATGTGATGGGCTTCACAGTTGGGCTTTTTGGGGTATCCACCTTCGCTTTGCCTCCATCCCAATCTCGATTCGGCGGAGTCCTTCGATCAGGTCCTTCCGGGGTAGAGCAAACGTAATTCTGAACCAGCCCGGCTCTTGGCTCTTGAACCTGGAACCGGCCCCAAGGACCACACCTGCTGCTGCAAGTTTTCCAAATAGCTCTGCGTCGGTTTGCTTTGTTGCTCGCTCGCCGCCAACTCGCCCCCACATGACGCAACCAGCAACCGGTGAGTAGAAAACAATTTTGTGGAATGACAAAAAATCTTCTACTATCTCCGCTGCTTTGCGCAGACGAAGTTTGGTATTGTCCAGCATAATTCCAACCGTCTGCAGATTCGAAAAGAGAGAAGCCACAGCAATGGATGTCATATTACACACTTTAAATCTGTTGAGGATCGCTAGTGCACGACGAAGCCCGGGATTTGACTGCGTGATGAGATAGCCCTGGGATGCATCAGCATTGCTCTGCGCGTGCCTTCTAATTGAATATTCCGACAAACCAGTCGAACCCCGCTGCTACCAAAATCCTTGCTGATACTGTAAGCTACATGAACACGGGCTGGGTTCACGCCCAGTCGCTTCAGGTCTATCGACAAGATCGACGTGAACTTCGTTTCTAGCCCGATCACAGTATCAGGATTGGCGTATTGACCACACGTAGTCGCCCCAAAATTTGAAAGACCGTATATCTCGTCCGAAATGAAGTGAAGGTTGTGAGCTTCGCAGAATTGAAGCAACGCCTCCAACCACGGAGTAGGATAGATTTGACCAATAGGGTTATGAGGATTGCAAACGATGAGGCCCCGAATGGGACACGTTGCCAGTTCCATCGCTTCGCTGTAATGCCGTACAAAATCCGATGCATTCTTTGGTCGTCTTGAGTGTCCCACGGGAACTATATGGACGTTGTTCCTCAGCGTTGACGTGACAGCAAAACCATCCCACATGGGTGTTTCTAGCAGTATGCCATCCCCAGTATCACAAATGGAAAATAGAAGGGACTCAATGATTGATGAACATCCTGTGCTTGTCAAAATGTGCTCGGGCAAAATGGGAATTTGAGGAGAGAAGAAACGATTGAAAAATGATGCCGATTCATTTAGAAGGGCTGGAGATCCACCCAGTTCTTGGGAGTATGAGAGATCCTTCTGATTCAGGCCTAATGAAACTGCGGCTTTAATTAAAGGGTGTACGTCTGGTCGGATAAGCCAATTCTCTGCCATGTCCATTCCCAAAACGCCCTTTGGAGTTTTTGGCTCGGCAGAGGCATTGTCTGAGAGCCAGGATAGACTTCGCTTCATGCGGCCTGAGAGCATCGTTGAGGGTTAGCAACTGATGAGAAAGGGGCTTACATCCAGGAATGCAACGCGTCTGAGATTTCATCGAACCAACGGAATGAACCGGTTTATGTCTTGATTATCAACAGCAATAAATTGGTCGGGCATGACTGACCTCACCGCTATTTTGCTGTAAAGCTCCTTGCAGAATGAAAATGTGCAAGTTAATCAGGGCAGCGCATACGTGATCAAATGATTCCAGTCAACTGCCATGTCTTACCAGATCTAATCAAAAAGGTTTACCTTTGATCGTCAGAGCATGGATATAGACCAATTCCATAACGTGTCTTCTCATACTCGGCCAGAGACCTAAAGCTGGCTTTATTCGGAGAATGACTGCGCAGAGAACTTATTTGGAAACAGCAGTGCTATAACTCTTATCTAACCTTAGCTACCGTCAGCTTCTGCTAGACGGACATTAGTGACACTCCCTTCCGCCATTCCTCGGCAATTTTCACTCCATGAATTGGCTTAAAGTGCCTCGTATTCAAGTCCGGTCTTTGAGCACACATGTGCATATGCATGGGATGTGAGTGGGAAAGTCTCTCCGATTCTCCTTGGTAGCAACATGGCTCTCCGGTTCTGCACCAGGATTGTCCTCTTCAAATCATGACGAGCGATCATCACGATGTATTGGTCAATCTTGCCGGCCTTGTCTCGGGCTAGATTTCGTGTAAGATATGCACTGAGACATTTAGGTCAAAACTCCAGTACCCGCATTTACGGTGTGCAAAGCTGCAGAGAGAAATATCCTGCATTCTGCTGGGGTCTTCTTCGCTGAATGTATCACTTGACATCTTAAGAACACCCTAGGCCAGATATATTTTTTCCATCCAAACTTTTCAGTTCTTATATTTTACTTGAGTGCTGTATCCCTCAAAAGAAACACCGTTGTAAGTTGCTGAGAGAGCTGACGATTAGGCGAAAGATGCATGAGTCATATAGTCTTATTGTGCCCTACCTATATTCTACTTAGTGAAGAGCCCCTACTTACAGATACGTTTAGCAAGAAAGTAGTATTCCAAATTTCACCAACCATATTTACCACTTCTACCGCTGAGGATGCTTCTAGAGTCCTTGGATATGCAACAGCCACTGGTTGTGCTGATTTTGGGAATCACCACAATCCTCTTTTACCACCTCTACCGCACATATTCGCAGTTGCAGCACATTCCCGGTCCACTAATTGCAAAATTTACCAACTTTTATCGCTTTTTCCTCGCACGTCATGGCCGCCTCCACCTCCACCAAGACCGAGCTCACCAACGCTATGGCCCCGCAGTTCGTTTCGGGCCCAACCTAGTATGCATTTGTGACCCGGAGGCCATTCAAACGATTTTCAACCTGCGCGGTGGATTTTCCAAAGTATGCCGGCCCAATCTATATGCAACCGAGTCTCTTCATGTTGATGGATGCTAACAACATCCGACCAATTCAGAGCAATATGTACCGCGCTTTCCGACCCTGGACCACTGATGGCCTGCTCCTATCTGTCTTCACTGCAGAGGATGACGTGGCAAATCGGGAAATGAAGCAACACATCTCTGTTTATTACTCGCTCTCGTACGCTGTATCTACCTTTGAGCCAAGAATGGACAGTGCGTCGCGAATGTTCTTCGACGAGCTTGATCGCCGATTTGTGCCCACCAGCACACAATTTGACGTGACGCAGTGGATGAAGTTTCTATCCTACGATACAATGGGCCTGATGACATTCTCCAGGCCATATGGCTACATTCAACATGGGAGAGACTTACACGGCATCATGGACGATGTTAAGAGGGCAAACCTGATCATCGGACCTGTAAGTTATTCATGAAGACTTTGACAAGCAGTAGGACTCAACTATTTGCAGATGACACAAATACCATGGCTAGATTGGCTCCTGCATAAAAATTGGGTAGCAAACCTCTTCAAACGCGAAGCCATTGCTCCTCTGCTGGACTATGTACTGGCGCGTATTGCAGAGCGTCGGGAACAACGTCGAGAAAATCCAAAATCGCACCCTAATGTAAATGTCGACGGACCCATTGCCGAAGGAGACTTCCTCGGGTACTATCTCAATGCCCAGGAGAAGAAGGATAATGTGCCACTTCGATTTGTGTCTACCTGGGCTTTTGCCAATATTCTTGGAGGAGCTGACTCCACGGCTTCCATGCTTCGATCTGTGGTCTGCTTTCTAGCAGAAAACCGTGACGCACTCAAAACAGTACGGGCCGAGCTAACAGATATACAACGCACTGCCACCGGGCTCACTCTACCTTTTCCACAATGGCATGAACTGCAGAACCTGCCCTTCCTAGATGCCTGTATTAAAGAGTCACTTCGGCTTGACGCTCCGTTTGCTATGCCTCTTGAACGAGGAGTCCCAGCAGAGGGGGCCACAATTTGTGGTCACTTTTACCCTGGAGGTACCGTGGTTGGCATGAGTCCATATATCACTAACCGCTATAAGCCAGCATGGGGTGACGATGCGGATCAGTGGCGTCCCCATCGCTGGTTAGAAGGCGAACCGTCGCATATCAGAAAGCTTGAAGCCAGTCTGCTTAGTGTAAGTCATACTTGGCCGACATCCCTGGTACATTCAATGTCTAATCTTATAAGTTCGGAGCCGGGACTCGGGGTTGTCTCGGCCAGCATGTCGCCCTTTTTGAAATCAAAAAATTCGTCACGGCCCTTTTCATGAATTACGATGTAAGTACTTCACCATTAGGTCAATGATATTTACTTACGGTTTAGATCCATCTTGTCGAACCTCGAGCGAAGTCCAATCCGTATTACTGGGTAGTATACCCAGAGAGTGTGCAGGCGACGGTTAGAAAATGCGAGCTCAAATAGGACCTATTCGGAAAAAGGATTACATACTCCCTGCTGCTTTGTTGGCCCTGTATGAAAAAGAAATTGCGCTGTGGATCCGATGCACTGTGAAGAAAAATCTCGAACATTGAATTATTCTCTATTTCCTTGTGAGCTTGCAAGATTCAATTGTTTAGAATCTTGAATCTTTCATTCAGGTATAGGGTTTACAGAACTATATTGTAATATTGTTTATGGATTAGCCTCCGAGACCAGAATTGATCATAGAAGGCTGGCCCATAGTTCTTGCTAATTGTGGCTTTGTAAGGTTCTAATCACCTAATTAGACCGTCCGTGGACACGTCAATATGGGGTATTAATAATATATATCAAGGCAACGTTTTACATCTTCGTCATTTTTAGGGGAGTCCCAATTGTAAGGCCAGATTTCGGGTCTACTGAAGTCAGTCGGCTGACATACAAGTACTACCGTCAGGTATCTCCATCATTATCATGGCATTTTTGTCGCCGGCCCACCGAGGAGGATGGCCACCGGCCTGGCTGATTGGCATTGAGGCATGTGTCAATGAGCTTGTATCTGACGAGTAAAATGACTGTACATCATCGCGATCGCATTTGGATGCCCACCTACTAGAGGAGGGATAACTCAACTCGGGAGTACCGCAGGAACTGGAGACCGGTGGGACTCAGAAGGTGAAGCTAGCAAAATTATGGATAAAGGGAGTCATGAAAAATATTGCCATTCGCGTTTTACCGAATCCATTCAGAGTTGAGGGTCACATATTATGCATTCTTATTCTCTGGTTGCCTTCCATTGTTTGCGGCGCCAATATCATAGCACTGCTGGAAATTCGGCCGAAACTCGCTTGCTAGCTTCAAGGCAGTTTCGCCATCCCAGCCATAACTGACCATAACCCATTGATCCAGTCCCCATTGGGGAGCCGGAGGGGAACCCGAAGTACTGGGTGAATATGTTGCGATATCGTAGTTTAGCATACCGGGTGCCAGACCCACAACATGACGAACATCAGGAGCAGCGCCGGGCAATTTTGCAGTGGTATATTGAAAATTGGCCGCGCTCATGTTGACTCTGGGAGGATTGAAATTCTGTCAAATACCATAGATGTGGAATGGTGGCGGCAATGCATAGCGAAAGAAACTGAAGCCAGTTGATGCTCATGTTTTTTGCTTTTGCATTATTCGTTCTCAGCTTACACACGTTGTGATATCATCGCAAAAATTGCACAATTGCTTTCCCCATTCACCTCGCTTTTTCAACCTCTCCGTTTCGGACGTGCTGGAAGATGTATGGCCTCTTGCTCGGCGCTGTTGCCAAATTCCCAGGGTACGCGGGAAAGCGAATAACGCTTGATCGATTACCGTCTCGCACTCCCTACCCAGCTAAGTGGGAGTTGCAGTGGGCGTATTAATGAGCGACATGAAGTGGGGTCATTTCGAGCAATATAATCAACGCCGCGTTGGTGATCTGGAAAACCTGGGGTAAAAACAAATGTGGGGTGTAATTTGGGGGAAAGGGATACTGACGTATGTGGGAATTGCTATCCTTAAAGCCATCAATTCTTTAAAGACCTTTGCTCTTCAGATTCTATTAACTCAGTATCAATTATATTCATACACTGTGGTGATCGCCTCATCGAAGATTTGAGGAAGACCAAACATGGCCACCTACGCTTTGAGCTACGCTGAGGTCTCAAGACCATTCATGGTTTTTATTTTGGTAGCCTTGGCGCTTTCTTCCGTCTGGATTTACCGCCAAATTTTCCATCCCCTAGCTAAAGTACCAGGTCCCACGCTCGCTCGGTATACCGGCCTGTGGCGCGACTGGCAGTACTTTAAGGGAAACTGGCATGACGTCGTTATTGATCTCCATGCCAAGTACGGTCGAGTTGTTCGAGTTGCGCCCGATGAACTATCTCTGGTTGACGAGAAAGCAATGAAGAAAATTTATGGCCACGGTACTGGCAACAATTCCCCAAAGACAGAGTGGTATTCGACATGGCATATTCCCAAAACCGGACCGGGACTCTTCGCTACTCAAGACCAGAAAGAACACGCTTTTCTTCGCAAGCGAGTGGCAGGCGCTTACTCAATGACCACTATTCTAAAGGGTGAAGAAATCATTCAAAGGTGTTTTGATCTACTTTTTGAAAAATTGAAGGAGCACTCCAATGAGGTGGTGGATATGTCGGAATGGACCAATGCCGTTGCATACGATGTTGTTGGGGAGTTAGCGTATGGCGAGCAGCTTGGCCACCTAGAAACGGAAACGGATGTCATGGGTGTCCGAAAAGCTATCTTTGATGGCTTTTTCATGATGGGTACTCTCGGCCATTTCAAATATTTAGGCAGAGGCCAGACCCTCAACAGACCTTCAGTTGGGAAAATTACAAAACTGTTAGGAATTCCTAACGCCTTTGCAAACTTTCGCCAGTGGAGCGTTGAAAGGGTCAACGATCGGCGCAAGAATCCGGTCGCGCGTCATGATATGCTCAACCACTTTCTGCAAATGAAGGCGAAAGACGGAAGTCCAGCTTCTGATGGAGAGGTTCTTATTGAAGCGATGAACATAGTGTATGTTGCACTGCTGTAACCTGTGATCGAACCAATTCTAAGCATGCAAATAGGGGCGCCGGAGCCGATACTACTTCTATTGGAATGCGCGCATGTCTCTACTATGTCTGCTCCAATTCTTTGATCTATCGGAAGCTGCAAGCAGAGCTTGATGAATACTTTTGTGACCGTGAAGCGAAGGGAATCCCGGCTTCACAAGGGAGCTCGTATAATGAAATTCGCCAACTTCCATATCTGCATGCAGTGATATCCGAAGCAACTCGGTTACACCCAAGCATTGTGTGGCAACTACTTCGAAAAGCACCGCCAGATTTGATCGTCGACGGCTTCACCATCCCGCCCGGAACCAATGTCGGTATAAGCCCCAGGGCACAAAACCGTGATCCCGATATCTGGGGCGAGGATGCCAATGAATTCCGGCCAGAACGCTGGGTTGAAGACGAAGAAAAAGCAAAATACTTCGAGAATGTCACGATGACATTCGGTGGGAATGGACCGAGAATGTGCATTGGTCGGAACATTGCCTTGGTATCCAGCCCCAATAGATCCATGTCCGAAAGCCCCAAAGAGCTTGTCTTATTGACCAATTTTAGGTTGAAATGCACAAATATATCGCGCAGCTACTGTACAACTTTGATGTCCAACTGGTCGACCCTTCTCGGCCATGGCATATTACTACGTACTGGTTCGCCTACCAGCATGAAATGAAGGTTCGCGTGAAAGTACGGGAGGGTCGGATGATAACGACTTGACTTTTGCCTAAGATAGGAATCCCTAGGATCCAGCTGTCTACGTGATCGTTTGTTGAATTATGCTAGCAACATTTTTGTAAGAAGCAATTGCCAAATTTTGCTTGACCGATCTGTATCGAGATTGTCTTCCTCTTCTTCCTCTTACCTCCCTGGCCAGTGTTCGAGTTCGTGTTTTTTCTGTGAAACCGTAATCACTACATTGCCTGCACCAACAGAGGGCATTGCGTTCTCGCTCTAAATCAATGCTCCGTCGGAACATTTCTAATTATCCCGTCATATAAAAGGTGTGTCAGTGCTCTAGGCAAATAAGACATAGCTGAGTCCTCTAGTCACTATTGTTCATTCCAGGTTTTGGTTTTAGCTTTTTCTTTTTTCGGTTTCTATGTAATTGAAATGTATAGCCAGTATGACAACGGTCACATTTGTTGGATGCAGGGTGTGATATGACAATATTTACGTTCAACATGTGGAGGGATTCAGGCATAACCAGTCCGGCACAGCTCCCTTATCAGAGTGCACCACAGAAACACCCTGTTTGCCCAGCATTAGGGTCAGCAAGAAGTCGCTTAGTCTTCCACCAATAATAATCCAATGATAATCTCGGATGAAGCAGCCATATTTCTCAGAATGAAGGTGGTGACTGGGGTTGCTAGGTTGCTGAATCGCTTTGACTTCTCCCATACTCGTGACATTCAGCGAGAATTCATACTCTCACAGTCTCCAGGGCCAATCACTCAATGATTTTTATATACCCCACATTCCGCATTATGCACGGACTCCAAGTGGCGTTATGTGGGGATGCAAAGGAGTATATACCCCCACATACCCCAACTTCGTCACCGCCATCACGGCCCACCAAACCGCCACACCAGACGATTCCCATGCGGACACCCCACTACTCTTATACTATCTACAAACCGGAAAGAATTTATTTGGTATACTTGGTAGTTACATGCCGCGCCGTGTGAAAACATTTCCTGAAGCAGAAAGATGGTGTGCTACCCATTAAGCAAAATAGCGGATCATTGGATAATAAACAATTATTTATATTTATAATAAATATAAAAAAAGGGCATGCAAGCAAGTTTTGCAACGGCAGAAAATTATATGAATGGAACCTTAGAAGGAGGGTTGGAAAGAGGGTGACCACTCACTAATGAATCCCCCCCTTCCCGGGCCATCATAATCGGTAAGAATGTGCATGGATCGGCCATCGTTGCAGATTGTGTCAGCGTAGCCCGGAGCTATTCTACTATCATGATATGATTCCCAGCTAGCTGGTCACGCTTTCTGAAACTAAAAGACCGTAAATCTTCAAATGAGTTTAAAAGCCAAAAGTCATAGCTTTTGCTGTCCAGTCAATCCTTGAATATTCAGGCTTTGGAGCAGTTACGGGGCCAGATATGTTTTTGTTAACACGTTTGTTCACACCACCTGCCTCTATTTCCACCAGAAGATTTCACTGTATCTAATAGGTAGTTCGGTAAACTACCTTTGTACTTTTAAATATAGAAACGATGAGGTCCGCATCTGTCTGATCTGTAGATTTTGACTATCTCTAGGAATATCCCTCACTAAACCGAGTGGATTCATTGAGAGCTAAGGGATACCTAGATCTATGTGCTTTTGTCGAGCGTCCTAGACGCATACTATTTGTTTGCAAACAGATAGTCGTTATGAAGACGAGAACTATGACGGAGTGACCGCGAAGCCGCGAAACATGTTACTTATGATTGGCATATTTTAGAATAAACGTGTGACTGGCTTCATCACGTAAGCCATTGAAAATTTAGGCGCGCTTGTGCCAGATATAAAATATAAAATTCCAACCAAAATCAAGGCTATCTTCCTTTCATTATGATCTCTGGGCCAATTCCGTAAACAGCAAAAATTTAGAATAGTTAAGACTTGAGTGCTCAGTCCGTACCCGAAATAGTCTTGAGCTTTTTTTTGATAAGGTTGTAGAGAATCAAAAGTTATGCCTGGATGACAGTTCAGCGCTTAACCCAGACAAGGCCCAATCTCGTTTCTCGTACCTAGAAACCAAGTCCACGTGTGCCAAGGGCAAACTGGTCATGAATTCCAGTATGGAGAAGAAAACAGGTCTTTTAAGCAGAACAGGGCATTTAGCTTGTTCATATTGAAATGACTAATTCCACCGTACTCAAGATACATGATCATAGACTCTCTGATTATGAGGCTCTCTATATGGGTAAGTCTAGTATTCAAGCCTTTCTGCCGGCTAAAGGCTACAGACTAATACCAGAATTCCTGAATCTTATAAGCTTCCGTAACTGGGTCTCCTTGGGCGAGGGACTTGGTCCTTTTTCCCTCGCAAATTCACGAGGTAGCTTTAATGTATCGTGCAAGTGATTCAGCCGATTCACCCAGGCAAAGGCTAATCTTAGGTTATTTATTGGGTTGTGGAAATGTTTGGCTAAGTAATGCAGCTCTTCACTTCTGACCTTATATCTATGTGGATTAGCAAGAAAAAGAAAACGACACTAAAAAGTTTGCATTCCCAGGTGCGAATTAAAGTTTCCCTCTTGAAGCTAAACAAGTATTTGGAAATCTATATTTGTGACGTTCCACTTCGACGCTTATAAGTTTATTATACTAGCCTTCAATGCATGCCCTGATTACCCCGAGGTTACGCTTTATCCTTCCTCCCAAGTGAGTATCACGGCTTTTGTGAATTCTTCCACGAGTCGAAACACAATTAAAGTCACCCATCTTTTAGAGAAAACATGTTTTCAAGTTATGGCAACACGCAGCTTTCCACATATTTTTGATCGCAAAAATATAGCGAATATAGGTTTGAATTGACACCCATGGACATAAATGCTGCTGGTCTAGAGAGGAGAGTATAGAGGAGAGCACATAGGCTAGATTGAGAAAGATGTGACCGTGTTGCTGCTAACCCTGCGCACAGAAGTCTTATATAGTTATCAGAAAATGCTGAATTATCCAATAGACCGCCAAGGGTTTCATACAGTAAGCAGTTCACCCTTAGGACTGCTCATTCAACCACTTGTACACCACGCGTGCATCTTTCCCCTTGTAGCGAGGATCATTGCTCGCCTCCTTGAACGCATCTAACGTCGGTTTATCCAGAATAGTCCTCGCACCCACCGCGTTCGCCAAATCGCTGCCCATCTGTAACACCTTGGAGCATAATTCAATGCGGAACCCACCTTCATATCCTCGGCTCGCGGGCGCATCGGCATGGATGCCGGGCACCGGATTACTTTTGGATGTGACCCAGCATTGACCACCGCTGACATTAATGACATCCGTCAATACTTTGAGATCTAGGTTCATCTTCGCACCAATATTCAGGGCTTCGCTGGCCGCGAGGCTAGTGATTGCTGACAGATAATTGTTGATGACCTTGAATGCCGTTCCAGCGCCGACGTCCCCGCAGTGGAAAATCCCATCTGGGTTTCCCATAAGTTGGAGTATTTCCCTCGCCGCCTTGAATGAGGCCGGCTCCCCGCCTACCATGAAAGTAAGAGTCCCTGCCTGGGCCCCCATCGGGCCCCCTGACACCGGGGCATCAACGAACTTCACACCCTGGAAGTCCTTATTGAGACTTTCAGTTGCCTGCGCCACTTTCTGGATGGTAGTAGACTCGATCGTACCGCATTCCATGATAATCAGCTCCCTTGTTGTCTCTATATTGCGGTGCCGAATTCCTGACAAGATCCCAGTGTCTGCGTGCAGATAGACACTCTCTACCGCAGATCCATTGGGTAGCATCGTGACAACGATATCCTGCGCAAAGACTGTCACCACATCTACTCTTTCCATAATATGTGCTTTCGAGGGCTTACCGCTTTTTGGACTGCCTCAAAGCCATTTTTAACCACTTGTACAGGCCCTTCATCACTTGTTTGGCTTTGAAAATTCGCAATCGCGTCCGCTGACACATCACATATCAAGATAGTCGCACTGGGTCCGATGTTCTTGCGGAGGTTGATGGCCATTGGGAATCCCATCACACCCAGGCCTGCTGGTAAATTAACCAGACATTCTTGCCTGCGATAGAAAGATTTGACTTGCCTATGAAGGCTATTATACGCTGACCCGAAGACATATTGGCGCAGTGGTGCGATTCAGATAACAGTATAGTGTTGTTGAAAGCGAGGTAATTCAGAGCGACCCTTTTTTATACAAGTTCAGGCCTCCAAGTCCTTGTGCACAGACAATACCGAAGTTATATATCAGCAAAAAGTTATTTTGGTGGATCAGTGGGGCAATCTATGCTCGGGACACTTCCCCAATTTCCCCGATGTTCAACGTCCCGGGTTCCCCAAATCCCTTTCGTAAGGTACATTGCGTGGAGGAACTGTTGTCGACAGTCGCAACAAAGTCTTGGAAATTTAGAATTCATATCATCTCAAAACTTACTATTCCTCTGGCATCTTTCAACTTATATATAGTGAGTAGAACAATCACCTTATTCACTGAATATCACCAAACAACGTCCTCCAAAACAAAATGCCTTCGGCCAACACGGATATGAGTCTTCCTTTACCCAAGCCAGATCAGGTTTATGTTACAGTCTCGGCATTGGACGGAGGACACTTGACCCTGCCAGAGCATCTGTTTGTCACCGATGCCGACCCCAACAGAAGGGTCACCGTGCCATCTCTGTCGTTTCTTATCCGACATCCATCAAGAGGCTCCGAACCTTCGACAAGACTGCTATTTGATCTCGGGATGAAGCGAAACCCAGAAGAATTTCCGCCACTCATGCAAACCCATATTCGCAATCGACAACCGACCATACTTTATCCTGATGTGGGCGATTCTTTGCGTGCTGGAGGCCTGGATCCGGCCGAGATTGAGATGGTAATTCTCAGTCATGTAAGAAACTCTCCCAAGCTCTCATTCATAAAAGCTATCTGATAACTCTGCCACTAGGTGCATTGGGATCATGTCGGTACACCGTCAGACTTCAGTAAAGCCCAATTCCTGGTCGGTGCTGGCACCTTGCACCTCTTGCGCCACGGTGCAGGGCCCCATTATCCAGCCGAGATTTTTATTCCTGACCTCTTGCCCGAGAAACGAACTCAAGAATTCCCCCCAGCAAATACGCCAACCGCAGACCCCGAGTTGGGGGAGGTTATTCCTGAATGTGTTCTTGCCACCCAGCAGTCTTCACATACATGGCAGCCTCTCGGTCCTTTTGCGTCTGCAATTGACCTCTTTGCGGACGGCAGCGTATACGTTATCGACAGCCCAGGTCATATGATTGGACACATAAACCTTTTGGCACGAGTGTCAGAGACTAACTGGGTTTACCTGGGCGGCGACTGTTGTCATGATTCTCGCATCCTGAACAAGATAAAGGACATTGCGTTGTATGATGATGAGCGTGGCGGGAAGAGGAGTGTACATGTTCATACCGCCGAGGCAAGGGAAACCCTGAGAAGGGTCCAGAAATTAGTGGATGGCATAAATCAGACTGCAACAGAGTCGGGAAGCAATGAAATGGTTGAAGTAGTCATAGCGCATGATGGCGAATGGCGTGAGAAGAACCGGTCAAGATTCTTTCCTGGGTCTCTCTGAATTTCCAGTTGTCTATACTTCTGAGAATCCCTTTTAGAATCAAAGTCAGCTGCATATGTTAAGTCATTAAATATAACTGCCAAAAGACTGAGAAAAATTTGCTGAATATTGATGATTTTTCCAAACTCCTCCCATAAGATGCTTTTCAGTAGATTTAAAAGGAAGCTTGAAAGGAAAGGAATGGTTGCGCTAGGTACGCATACTATCTTGTATGTACACAGAGCCTGTTGTCTTTTTCCCGATTCCACTGTTTGAGCCCCACATATATCTCTTTCATGCCTTGCTCGACTTTGCCCCTAATTCACGCGGCTTTTCTCCATTTTCGGCCATTTCATTGAGTGTCTTCTCGGCAATTTTCATCGCGTCAACCCCAGCCGGAACGCCACAATAAGTTGTTGCGTGTATGATGGCCTCCCTAATCTCAAGTTCACTAAGGCCATTGTTTCGAGCACCGCGAACGTGGACAGCAAGCTCTGGAGCACGATTAAGAGCCATTAGCATGCCAATATTGAGCAGGCTGCGATCCCTTCGGGCAAGGCCCGGCCTGGTCCACGCATATCCCCAGCACCATTCGGTGACGAGCTCCTGGCCGGCTCTTGAGAATTCAGTTGATCCGTTCTTGAGAGCTCTGTTGACATATGTATCCCCGACAACAGCGCGGCGAACTTTCAAGCCTTCTTCAAAAAGCTGGTTGTGAAGATCGTCGAACTTTGGATCCGTTGACATATTGGAGGAAACGTAGTTGAGGTTGGATTGTAATTTAACTGTTATTTGAATGTTTTGGAAGAGTCAAACAGACATATGAAGTTGTAGTCACTTAAAAATTAAATATCTGGAAGGTGATTGATGGTCCATAGTGCATCCGATGTTTTCGGGGTAAATAGACGCCCCTAACCCCGCAAATGCTGGCTTTCTCCGATTTTTGGGGGAACGGGGAAACAACACTTTTCATGCCTTACCCCACTATCACCCGCATTGAAAATTCTCCGAAAGCGAGTTGTATGTTACTTTAATTTTTTATTTTAACTTTTCAAAAACGCTCAGACTCAGATATTCCTATGCCTATGCTGATTTGTCCAAAATCAGCCGATAATTTGTTTAGTTCGTATATTACAAGTCAAACCACTACGATATATAAGTAAGCAAAGCATATACATAAATTTGTGTCTAATTCAATTTAAACTGTAAACATGAAAAGCAGCGTTGTCAGGTTTAGCTCGACTTTGGGTGATCGGTTTTCCAGTCTTCATTGCCACCCAAATACCGAAAAACAACTCGAGAATCTAAGTCTTTGCACCTTGAATCCGCGCAGACACCTTCATAAGTTTCCAAGGCTATACTTCCTAGGACGTTCTTTGAACTCACTCCGTGAGCCATTTCCAGTGCCAGTGAGATATCCTTCCGCATCAACTGCACTTTAAAGCCGTTCTTATATCCATTCGAAGATGGAGCCTCGGGATAAACTCCAGGAACTGGACAGAATTTATCGCAAATCGTGTTCTGTGCTGTCCCAGCAGCGTAGACTTTGGCAAGAACACGAGGATCTAGTCCGGACCGCATTCCCATGTCCATGGCCTCCGAACATGCAATGGCGATGATACCCGATAAATAGTTGTTAGACAGCTTCGCCGCAAGACCAAAAGACGGACCGCCACACGGAATGACTTTGCTTCCCATTAGGGACAATAGCTCGGATAGTCTCTGGATTTCACCCGGATCGTCTTCTGCGCAGCCCAGAAAAAAAGCAACGGTTCCCTTCTTGGCTCCAATAACCCCCCCGCTAACGGGCGCATCATAGAGCTTAGTAGATGGGGATATTTTCTGAATGTGCTCTTTTATCTCTAGAAAACTAGCGGTATCGATAGTTGAGCAATCGATAAGTAATTTGGCTCTGATCTCTCCAGAACATACTCCATCTGGACCTAGATACACCGTCTTGACGTGTTTTCCTTCTGGAAGCATAGTAATTATTATTTCCTGCTCATGAAGATTAGGAATTGGGAGATTGCGAAAGGGTGAGGGTTTGGATAATATACAGATTTGACCGACACATCTTTCGGACTGGAAGCTTGCACAGCACTAAGAGGGTATTTGGTACAAAATTCCTCAAGGAGAGATGGTACAATATCGAAAACGTGCAACTTAGTGCTTTTCGGGAGTTTTTCTGCCAAGTTCGTTGCCATCCACATTCCCATGGCACCGAGGCCGATAAATCCAATCGAGCTTGCCGGAAGAACGGTCATTTTGCAAAGGTAGCGTGTGTTCACTGAACTGGACTGACGATTTGGCGTTGGATTATGTCTAGGCGGGTCATTAATTTATCTCAAGCCCAAACGGTCTGTCAGGTGGGGAAGCTTAACGAGGTAGTGCAATAGATACGCAGTACTCAGCTTCCCCAATGTTGGGGAGGTCGATCAATTATTATCCCTCAGAATCCCCGAAGTTTGTTCCCCAACCAAGTCGAACAGGGTATGGTACAGGTAAGTTCGTATTAATTGACGTAGAAGTTGATAGCTACCAAGCAAATATCTCTTCACTACCATCATTGTTGATCAAACATGCACTCATTATCCAGTTCGGAGGTTTTAGTGCAAGTCAGCGCTCTACAAGCTGGACATCTTACATTACCAGAGCGCTTTTTCGTTTATCCGGCATCCGCCGTGGCGAGAAAGACGGTACCCTCCCTTTCATTTCTAATTGAACATGTTGAACCTGGTTCTGGGAGAATGACTCAGGTAATATTCGATCTTGGTCTGCGGCACCCATCGAATTACCCTATCCCAATTCAGAATCATATCAAAACTCGACAGCCGTTGAGCGCTGAGCCGGATGTTGTTCAGAGTCTGGCAGCCGGGGGATTATCCCCAGATGATATTGACTTCGTGATATATTCGCATGTCCGTACCGTCTCAGCAATGCACCTCGTAAAGAACTAGCTAATGACTGAATTCTGGTTAACAGATCCATTGGGACCACATCGGCGATCCAACTATGTTCGGCAAAAGCACCTTTGTGACAGGTCCTGGCACATCAAGTCTGTTGGATGGAAGCAATCTCGCCTTACGCGGAGGTCACTCATTCTTCGAGGTTGACTTGCTTCGTCAATCACAAGCAATTGAGATTTTGCCAGACGGAAAGTTTAGATATATGACTACGATGAAGGCAGAGATGCCATCTCGTGGTGAACTTCCTAATTTTAATCAGGCATGGCAGCCCCAAGGCTGCCTTCCACGGACCATGGACATTTTCCAAGACGGAAGCCTTTTACTTGTTGACGCACCTGGTCACTTGCCGGGCCATATTAACATTCTTGCACGAACTGGTCAAGGCAAGTATGTTTATCTAGCCGGGGATGCTTGTCATGATCGACGGATCATGACCGGGGAAAGAGGCATTGGTGAATGGTATGATGAGCAACGTCAAATATGTTGCATTCATTCGAATAGACATGAGGCTGAAACAACTATTGAGCGTATAAAGCAACTGGAGTTGGAAGGCGTTGAGGTTATTTTTGCCCACGATGTTGAATGGGAGCAAAACCCGGAGAACAAGAAGCGATTTTTTGGTGCATGTTGAAAGGTATCTTAAGAGTGAGCATGTTCCCTCAAGTACAATATTAGATAGTAGTTGCATTTCAAATTTTATCTCTCTCTCTTTATTGTACCTTTCATAAGCCTTATGACTCTTTGCTTCTAGAAGGCTAAACATCCATCGTATATCCTGACCTTGCTTCTAAGGTTTTTGCAGAGTGGATTCATACCAAACTTCTGTTAGGATTGAAGTCATGACTGTATCCCAACGCGTTTAAATGGGCGTATATATATTCAATCAGACTCTCAATTTATACTGAAATGTTGACTGGGCATCACCAGCCAAGCCATGAAACACATACAGCAGACTGTTCTCATGATGTATAATGGTACAAGAAGAGTGGCTATTGAAGCGGAAGATCAATTTGGCTTTCCAGCTGTACGATGAAGCGCATGAAGCGGTCAGCAATGTAGTCATATTCGGGTCGTTGTCAGGTCTAGACTTATTTTCCCTCATAAGAGACTGTACATGACCTAAGGCTTTTTTGCTGTGCCTGATGGTCTATGTAGCATTGTCACCGGATATGTCACTACAACAAATATAACAGCGCGTGGCGCTTGTGGGGAAAGAGGACACATAAAAGAAAGAGTTTTATATAAAAATTGACGTGAGAAGAAAGGAAGAAGAGGAAGAAGCCCTAATCTATCTACAGAGGCAGTCACATGATCTCTGACAACTTAAATTATTTCCTCTTGTGTCGTCCATTCCTCTAAAGCTTGGGTGACATGTTGTTTTACTACAAGCAACTAGAGGTAGGTTGCTGTTTTATCGACAGCTTTGAAGGCTAGCTGCCGCACTCGGGAACAAAGACGCTTCTTGTGTTGGAAAAACAGCTAGAAGATTGACCCGGGGGTGGATCATTAGATTCAATCCCATGCATCTCGGCAGACTTCCGAAATGAATTGAAGGAAATCTATGTTCGCTGTGCTTTGAGATGGCTCCTAGGCCCAACACTCTTCCTGCTTATTGCCACTCTCTTAAATATGAAAGGCCTCTTCAAAGTATGCTGTTCAAACAAACTGTAGAACTAAAACCCATACCCCAAAGTCATTCACCGAGGGGAAAAGCGGGGAAGTGGAAAATTGTCCGGGTCCGGGAACTCAAGCTTAATGATTGGGCAGTATTGCATTCACACCCCAAGCCCTGTTACCCCCCTCTTTGGTTTGGCAGAGTCCATAGGGGTGAGACGCACCCCTTTCCCCAAATGCTATTCTTGTATCTAAGTACCGGAAATGAATGGTTTGGCCTCAGCCAGTGGTGGGACCCATATTGAAGCAGGCGATGCCCCCTTGCAAATACTTAAACAGGTTTTTGTTCAAAATCTATCAAAGGCTCACCAGCCGTCAAAATTTCAAGTTGTGAATGTCTATTTCAGTTCATAGAAAGGGTGTCACCAAATCCGGTTCTAATTGACACGCAGCCAGCATGTCGGAACAGGATGCCACTGAGCAATACAAGGGCGAGTTTGCCATGGTAGAGTTTGCAGAACATGTGGAAGCCCGGGACGCGGAGTTTAAAAAGCGCAATGAACGCCTCGTTCGAAAGCTAGATCTTTACATTGCACCAGTCATGATGCTTCTCATGCTAATCAGCTATTTGGATCGTGGCAACATCGGCTTTGCTGCAACCCAAGGTATGACAGATGATATTGGACTCACCGGAACGCAATTGAATGTGAGTATGGCTTATGAAAACAAACTTAGTAAGGTCTAACGGAAAGCTAGACCGCGATTTCCATTTTCTACATCTTCTATGTTCTAGCAGAGTTTCCGACTTCGCTCTTGGTGAAGCGCCTCCAGTTCAATCGCGTGATTCCTACGATAGCATTTGCATGGGGCCTTGTATGCATGTGTAATGGGTTCGTCAAAAGTTTTTCAGGGTTGTGTGTCTGCCGCTTGATTCTAGGCCTCTTGGAAGGCTGCCTCTTTCCTTCAATGACTCTTCTATTGGCCAACTGGTACTTGAGAGAGGAGCTGGGCACAAGAATATCCTACCTATTTAGTGAGCAAGGTATGGCCAACTCTTGAGGTATACACCTAACTTTCGTTTACAGTTGCCTCTGCTCTTGCTGGTGCGTTTGGAGGGTTGATCGCGTTTGGCATCCTGTACATGGAAGGTATCGCCGGATATCCTGGATGGCGCTGGTCAGTCATCTGTCCTAAATGTTTGGATCAGGGAATATAATGACGAGAACAGGCTTTACATCCTCGAAGGGGCCATTACAATGGTGTTTGCCGTCTGTTGTGTATTCCTTGTACCAAAGAACTATGAAACTGCATATTTCCTGAGCCCCGATGAAAAGCAACTCATGAGATATCGCGATGAGCAGTCCCGAGCTTATAGTGGTGGACAAGGCCATTACAAACTGGCAGATGTAAAGCTCGCAGCCAAAGACATCAAGACTTGGATCCATGGGGTGAGCCAAATCTGTGTGGTTACTATCTTATACGGTATGTGCGCTTAAACCATTTGCTGCAGTGACTCACGGATAGCAGGATTCGGTACCTTTCTACCGATAATATTAAAGAATGGCTTCAGTTATACAACAAAACAGGCACAGTATTTGACAATTCCAGGTAGAACAAACCCATATTGAAGGCAGAAAGATATATACTAAGTTTGCCCAGTGAATCTCTGGGGCGCGATTGTATATGGAGTTGGTGCAATTTTGTCTGATCGACACAATGTGCGTTATCTCATCATCGCTTCCACTATTCCATTCGGTATTGCTGGATATGCTATACTGCTGGTATTCAACGTTTCCGTGGGGGTCCTCTACTTCGCTATGTTCCTAGTTGCGACGCCTTGTTTCTTGGCCACTGGAAGCAACATCGCCTGGCTCTCCAGCAACTGTGCACCAGACGGGAAAAGAGCAGCCAGTCTGGGAATACTGCTCACGTTAACAAACCTTGGTGGTATCATTGCGGGTCAGATTTATCAAAGCACATCTGAACCAAGATACGTCCTAGGTCATTCGTGGAGCTTGGGATCCCTGGCTATTGCTCTCATCGGATGCAGCATTATGAGAATAATCTATCATGGGAGAGAGAAGTCGAAAGAAGAATCAAGGGCTAAATTGGGACGTGGTGAGGAGCCCGGTGTTCCAGAATTGTGGCACCCAACTGATCGTGGGCTGGATTTTAAGTACTTGCTTTGAATGCTTGTTGTGGCGGGCGATCGAGATCGATACGGATATTCTTCGTATGTAGGATGGAAGAACATAATGTTGGCGATAATGATGATACTCTGATATGGACAGTAGGTAGTGAATCAATAGCATGACCAAACGTATGATGTCATTTATTCGCAAGGAAGGCGACAGAGATACATATGCCGCTGACAGGAAATGACCCCATATATCAGATCAATACCCGGGTGAGTATCCTTGGTCGAGACTTTTATCCCTATGGTACCGGCTACGAATATCAGTTAAGCACGCCAGATTATGGCCAGTCAAGTACCCACAGGTACTATCTGGTATATTATTACGAGCCAAGGTACCTAGGCGTCAGCTTCCAGACAAGTCTACGCAAGATATCGTGGTAAATGCGCGATAGGTCACACCGCTACCTGCTGGAATATGCGCAGGGCTTACCATATGCGCAGCGTTAAAGAACTATCGACTTCACTAAAATGACTGAGTTGATATTCTAAGCTACGAAGCAATTTGGCCTTCTAGAAAGAAAACGGGCCTCAAGGTTGTTGGTTTTATACAGCAGTTGTGAATATTTATTATTTAGCCAGATATTATTACGCATGGCTGACCCACAGGAGAGTTGCGCTGGCAACTCTACGCTCCAAATTATTGTCTTCTATAAAATTACCAAAGACTGGTATGGCCTCTTTAATTAACACTCCTTCTGGGTCAACACAGTACTAATGCATCGATCGCGCCCTAGAAACTTGCGTGGCTAACTCCTGGTCGCAACATCGGTTTCGGTGATTGAAGCAAAGGTCCTTGGACCTAATGAATTTTCTGGTGTACGGAATCTTCGTAACAAATGGATAGCTTGGAATGAGCCATACAGTCTGACATGAATCTGAGTCTTGGGGTTGATAGTTGAAAGTTAACATATGAAGCTGTTAAGCCATACATAGCACGTAATCAGGCGAACCTGACAATTCCAAAAAAGACGAAGTGAAGTATTAAGGGCATCTAATAGGCTTTCAGACTGACTTTCGTTCCCTCCACATTTTCCCAATTCCTATTAGGCTATTACTAGATGTGGAATTACTCTTATTTGTTCGGGGTGGGGTAACTCACACATCCTTCACTGCCCCACATTCGATACACCACCACAGCGTGTTGTAAGGCAACAGGGGCAGCTTCCCTGCACTATCAGAATTCCAGAAAGCATTAAAAGAGATATCAATTGAAAGGCGGGGCAGCTTTGACTTGTAGAATTGACGAGAAGGGCTTGTTGCCTTCAAATGCGTATTTATAGCTTTGTAAGCAAATTAATGGATACATGGCTGACCGGCTAAGCCGTCGATTTCCTTCTGACTCATCAACTACAAAGGACCATACATAGCCAGTAGATATGTTGTGGATACTTGATCAGTCTAGATCTGACGTGGTATATAGGCACTTCCGCATCGAGGGGTTCACCGTATCTGAAACGTGCTCGACTAGTATATCCCGTGTGTCTTAAGATCGACTGCATTAAGGTCTCATGACAGGACAGCTAAGCAGTCTCAGAATGGGTTTATTGTTGAATTGCGCTTTGGCTATGAGAATCATGAAGCCAGATCAATTGTCGAGTTGGTGATACTCATGAGGCTTGGCAGAGAACGCGTTGAAATCAGCTCAAAGTTCACCAATCCTCTCCATCTTCAAGTGCAGCAAACAGAGATCCAACAAAGCGGATATTATCAGAGATAGTTGTGACATGTGAGCGTATTTTCATCTCCACCTAGGCTAGACTCCTATTTGGTGAACACTTAATGGAAAAAAAGCAGCTACCCCCGTTAGGAAATCGCCACCTAACCCTTCCCCACATGGGAACTCCGCACTTTGCAGTACCAGTGGGTTGGGAGGATTAGCTGACGTAGGCTCTTATTATTTTATTGTGGTCGCCAGCATTGCATAGCTATGTGAAATCCACATATCTCCAGGGATTTGAAGTCCCGCCTCTTCATAGCTGAGGTCCAATTAAGGAGTACGTTCTACATTAAGTGTCCTCGAACAATTCAAGATGACCTCAGATCCACCTAAATCGCCAAGAGGACTGACCTGCACCGAGCCATCCCAGACTGCCAAAAAGGCGAAAAGGTTCCTGTGTGTCTACTGTCATCGACGATTCACTCGTTTGGAGCACCTGCAGCGACATGAGAGGACGCGTACGTAAATATTCAGAAATCAAGCGCTCTAGCTACTCAACGCGTCACAGATACTCTGGAAAAGCCGTTTGGCTGTACGCAATGTCAACAGCGTTTCTCTAGAAGGTAATCGAATAATTTCGTACATGAAATTTACATTCCCTATTTATCTATGACAACTCACAAACAATCGTCTCTGACCTCTCATTAGTGACCTCTTAGTCCGTCATGGAAGGATCAGTCATTCTGTGGGAATGAATGATCTCGAAGATGAAGCTAGCCCTAAAAGACAACGTACAGAAAACAGCTCCTGTCACCAAGAACAGATTTTTGAAGATGCAGGAATCGGGAATCAGTTATCAATCACTAATCCAGTCGTGGCAAGGGAAGGGTTCGACCCCTCAGGAATGGAAAACACCCAACATGAGCTACGGGCTTCCCCTCTTGACGCATCCCCAACAGACGTGCAGGATGGAATATTTGCGGATGTATTACAGCCTGCAGTAAACGATGGTCAACGGCAACCAGAATCCCCGGGACACTTTGAAATGCGCCTTAACCAAGGCTTTTTCAATCATTCGTTCGAGGACCTAGCGGCTTTGATGGATACCAACACCCCATTGCTTGACGATTTTGACTCGTTTCTCTCACCGTCACATATTATCCCGGTCATTCCGCCGCCCCAGCTGACGGACCCGGAACCGCCTCTTGCGTTGCTCAGTCCAGGTATAGTGGCACGACCGGAAATCGGAGAGACCATATCGCGCCTTGGTTCTCGACTGCCTTCATTACAGCCCCAAGAAATGACATGGCGAGCGCCAGAACCAGTTCGAACTTGCAAGCTGTTTGAGAGCATAAGCTCGGAGACAAGGCAGCTCTTCATGGCCAAAATGCGTCAATTTAGTGCCGTAGTACCCAAGCCTTTTGAAATGCCGTCACGGCTAGCGCTTTCACGGTACCTCAAAGCATATCTCAACGGCTTCCACGAACATTTGCCCTTTCTTCATGTACCCACCCTGTCAAGTGACGCATGCTGCATCGAGTTGTTACTGGCAATTGCGTCAGTTGGGGCCCAGTACTGCTTGGAATCAGAGAAAGCAGTCCAGCTATTTGAGACGAGCCACGCGATTGCAAAGGAGCGTATCCAAAGGCTGGACGATTCGACGTTACCACTAGGACCGAAGGTTCATGACCGAAGAGGGTCTGACTTTGCGCACAGTTTGAGGCGGTACGGATCATTTATGGAGGTCCCGGGTCTGACATTACGTGATTCTTTGAGTGAAAGCCAAGAGACTCTAGAGAGTAGAGTACAGACTGCACAGGCACTCTTGCTCCTGATGGCTGAAGCGACATGGTCTAACCATCGGAGAACCTTACGCCAGGCTCTCGCTATCCAAAGCACACTGGCAAGCCTTATCCGAGACGATGTTTTGAAAGCCATGCCAGCCCCACATGATGTTAGTTGGGAAGAATGGGGAAAATATGAAAGCACCAAACGAACCAAATGGATAGTATTCTGCTTTTTCAATCTGCATACTATTGTTCATAATATCCCGTCACTCATTTCAAGCTCAGAAATGGACGCTATGCTCATGCCTTGCCGCTCTGCAACCTTTCGAGCCACTTGCGAGGCCAAATGGCGAGACTCGAAGGTAGAAGAGACCGATACTTACTTCAAAGAGGCATTTGGTCGCCTATTCAAAGAAGGAACACCGCGCCAGGATTTTGCGCCGAACTCCACTCTAGGAAATTACGTTCTAATTCATGCACTTATCCAGCATATATATCTTGTTCGTCAGGTATTGCACCCCTGTGATGACGGCAGTGCAGTCATTTTGGAGAACGATATTACCTTAATTGAGCTAGCGCTGAGAAACTGGAAATCAGCCTGGAAGCAAACTCCTGACTCGAGCCTGGATTCCTCCAACCCCGCAGGACCAGTGTCTTTCAACTCAACAGCTTTGCTACGTCTTGCATATATTAGACTCAATGCAAATATCGGTCCTGGACGGGCACTACATACTCGTGATCCGGCGCAGATTGCGAATGCTTTTCTTGAAGCTCAAATCATCAAGAGAACACCCGGACTACTACGGGCTGTACTGCATGCTGCTCATGCCTTAAGCATCCCCATCAGGATTGGAGTTCACGTGGTGGCGCAGACGCAGACTTTTCGGTGGTCTATCCAGCATTCTTTAGCAACCCTTGAGTGTGCGTTTCTCCTCAGTAAGTGGCTCGAGGCATTATCATCGCCAGTCGGAGATCAGCCTATCAGCTCTAGTGAGCACAGGATGCTTAAACTAGTTAGGACAATGTTGGAGGAGACGGATTATGCCGTCCCTTCAATACTAGCAGTCGAATCGCGACGGGGCATGAGGCTGCTTGCAGCTAATGTGCTTCGGGTATGGGCAAGCGTGTTCAATGGCCCCACGCAGGTATGGGCCATTGTCAATATTATCGGATCATCCCTGGCACTTTGTGCAAATCTAGTGGAACATGGTTGAGATGAATACCAAGTTATATGTTTGATTCGTAATATCATGTGCTTGTCCGAGATGGGGCCATCTATAATACTTTACGAATGATTCACTTCTCGTTTGGAAAGATTTTTTGTTCTAATTGATCCGTCAAAGCTGTTCGTTCAGCGACTTATATATCACTTTTGTATCTTCGCCTCGGTAACGAGGAGTCCATCCGATACCGATATGATAATCCTCACGGTGACATCCAAGTAAAACGTTGCTTTCATTCTGTATATTGCTTGGCGGGTCTCACTGAATCTACATCAGATACACCGAAAAACCCCAAAACACCAACTATCATTACAAATGCCCTGGATAATGGGCGCAGGCACGCCGCGTTTGTTACGACATGGCGCACATCCTCATTGTTTGAGCAGAGAGAGAGAGTAGAAAGTGGCTCCATAAACATAAGCATGGTTGCTGCATATATGCGGACAAAAAGATACGAAACGAATGATAAAACGCGTAGGCATTAGACTCAGAGGCCATCGAGTTTATTTCTGCCCATGGTGTAATTTGATACAGATACCAGAGATCCAGGACCGAGTTTTGATTTGACGATCGAGACGATTGAGGCCAATGCCAACAGCAGTTTTGAAGATATTAAGGGTCTCCTAATCTCAATCTCAACTCTTTCTTAGATTTTGCAGCGGCTATCATATTGAAATACTTCTGGGGCTTGTAGGTGCCTATAATATCTAAGACTATACGTTTGTGTCGCCATATTCATCAGTTCCACCGATTAGTTCTTCGAGGATTGGAGCTGCGGCATGCGCCGTGTGGACGCTCAACTGGGTGGCGATCTCTAAAACTCCGAGAATTTCTTCCGGAGTACCGCCATATTTCAGCACGTTCACCATATGAAGGCGAAGGCCTGGCACATATAGATGTGTGGCAGCCGCATCAAAGGCACAATAGATCATTTCCTTCACCTGTCATCCGGTCAGCATCCGTTAGGAAGAAAACAGGCAGACCATGTGTATTAACTACTCAACATACTTTAGGTTCCAATGCACCACCGCCCTGGAAACCATTCACATTCTTTGTCCAGGGGACAGAAGAGAATCCCAGGTAGGCTTTGAAAAACTCCGGGTCTAAGGCGAGAAAATCCTCCCAAGTTTGATGCCAATAGCCCCTCTTTTTCGTGAACTCGGTTTTTAACGCCTCGCGCTGCTCATCAAACGGTTTTCCTGCGTAGGGATGACAGTCGTATGTACCCGCCTCTTTCATAATGTCGACCAGCAGAGGAACACCGACGTTACACGCATGGATTCCCAACGTGCTTGTGAGTTCTATCACCTCCATTATTTCCCTGGTCGTAGCACCCGCTTTCAAAGCTAGCTTGATGTGCTGTTGAATTCCCGGGAGGTAGAGGTGGGTAGACGAGCTGTCAACGGCAATGGCGATGAGCTGCTGTAACTTGGGCGACAAGTGGTTTTTCTTCTTAGGTACATATAGCAGATTGATGCTTGCGTCTAGGAGCTCCGGACTGAGACGCTGTACTGCCTCCCAGTTAGAATCCCAGGCGTCCTCCCCTAGGACGGAGATGAATTTCTCCTTAAGATTTTGTTCGCCCGACATCTGTCTATTGTAAAATTCGTGAGGCATCGATACATTTAGCCCGAGGAAACTTTTCTGCGCTCATCAAAGCACCAGGGGTGACAACCAATATCAAGGCATTGTACCCCACCAAGGGATTGGGGAAGGAGGGGGGGTCCTTTGGAGACAGCGACCCCGAATAAGATAAGTTCCTAGTTCCGGACTATGGGATTCAGGATGAAACTCACAAGTAAGCCACCCCCGCACCCGCACCCTCCTATTGAAAGCAGACAAAGTTTATCACGATTCATCCTTCGTAAACTACGTACAACGATGTAATCACATCTACATTACCTAGAAGCGCCCATCTTATAAATACACATGTGCGCTAGTAGTCTACTTGCGATTATCATCATCATAATTCAAATCAAGCCCATCTTTCCCAATTAATGTATTATCGGGAACTTCGACTGTGAGTTGGGTGAGACATGTTTCAATAACACCTTCAATGCACCCCCACACTGTAATCTGGTACTCGAATGCCATTTGTTTCTCCATTACTGAAGCTGTGAGAATAATAGGCTAAAAGCGAGCGATGATATTGTTCGATATATAGATATAAATGTTCAATTTGAATGAAACCAGGGATACACGACGCGATTTTATTTTCTCCGGCTTTAAAACACAAGTGACTCATCAATTGACTATGCGGTGAATTCAACCAAGGCAGTATTCTGTATCATCTACTTACATCCAGCTAATGCGAATGACGAATACTTCAGAATTCAGAAGACAGCTATGGCACCTGGAGGAGAACCAATGCCTCCCTTAATATGTAGTGGAGCACTGGTTAGGAAGAAGGTCCATTTTTTCAAGTCCGCACATGTGCGGCTAAGCTTTTCCAAATCCCAGAGCTCCCCAATAGGTGTTCCCCATTGGCAAAGAAGCCACTCATGTAGGCAACACTCTTTGGGGTACGGCCATACCTCAAAGCTCAACGTGTCACTTGCCACTGCCGCAAAATGTCTATCGTACAGCCATCGCACGGTCTCCATTGTATTTGCAACGCCGATTGCGCGATTCTGTTTGCGAGTACCATCACGGCGGGTTGTGGTGTCGGCTTGTCTGAAGGCCATAATAAGCGATGGGGCCAACGTGAACTAAGATGACTCGTGATGCAGTCAACTTACTCATGCCATCTCACATAACCTGTACGAATCAAAAAGATATCGCCCTGTTTAGTCACAGTGCCTTGCCACTTGAGGACTTCGATAATCTCCGAAACAGGAATTGCATGGCTCTGGATGGGCGAAGGAGCCTCTCGGCCAGTGTTGTGGATTTCCCACCACCTGAGCTAGAAGACTATTAACAAGGGAAGATGATTGGCAGGTTTGCCTTAGGATTAAAATACCCAGTCAACCAAAATGCCTCGGCCCACAATTCCTCCCCGTTCGCAGATATCTACCGAGAGGCGTGAGCTTGAAATGAGAAATTTGGGTTGCCGAGTATGAAGAACGAACTGTGAATTCCATTTGTCGGACTGCCTAATGCTGCTTTCATGTCAAGACCATTGTAAAATTGGCCTTGATCTTGGATACTCCACTAGATCAATGACATATGTGTTAGCATGGGGTTTATAATCCTCTCAGTGGAAGTGGTGGAACCAAACATGTTTCAGGCTGTCCCACTGTGAACTTATCTGTGTGTTCATGCAGATCTCGTCATCTAGCCCTATAAATCCTTCTGAAGTCATGTCTTTGATAACATGGCGGGTAGCTCTGCGGCCAAGGCCTGGAAATTCCAGGTTGTCCAACGGCCAGTCCAACTGCACATGATACCCGAACTTGATCTCCTGAGACGCCTCAAGCACAACCGATCTCGTTAGAAGATTGAGCGCTAGACAATTTTAGATCGTGAGCAGCAAGGAGATTGACTGGCTGGAAGACCAACTTACTCCCAAGCTCATCTTTCTTTCCATTTTTGTCGAAAAAGTTCCATAAGGAGCCCTGGGGCTGAGATGACACAGCTGGAAGTTCATCAAAAGGTGGGAAAACAACGGAGTCCGTGGCGGGACCGTTTTTGAGTGTCAAGGCCATGAGTGAGCGATATTTCTTAGCGAGTTATGCCTTCCAGTCTTGTACGGATTGACGAGTTGGCAACTTTACAATGACTTTTTTATAATGCTCAGCATCAAGTCTGAAGCGCTATGAGGCCTGGGAGTTACTTCTGCCGGAATGAATGGAAATAAATGACCCATTTAAAGTGGGGCAGTGATTGAATGGGTCTAACAAGCGGAGGGGTTGCAACAGAGGCAATAATATGACACAAGAGACTGTATTTAATACGGACATTCCCCCTTCTTGGTAATACTGATACACCCCACCTAGCTCTCCCTAATATCTTACGGAGAATGATCATGTCGGCAAAAGAGTGCGTAATATATTGGGGTAATCACATATGACAAACTATGGGGATAAGTCCTCCAGACTCATGTCAACGATAAGCTTTCCGTACACCCCAGAATGATGTTGCTGAACGAGTTCGTTCAGTTGCGATAGGGCAAATGACTTTGAGCTGCTCTTTATACCATGCTTAGCTGTGAATGTCAGCATCTCACGTAGGAGTCGGTTGCTTCCAACTAGACTACCAATAATGGACACATGCCGAAAAACAACATCGTGTGTAGAGAAGGTAAAGCCATTCTTTGGGAAAGATACAACGACACATGTGCCACGATCCTTCAGCAGGCGCATCCCGTAGTCGAAGGCCGCTTGCGATTCGGGAAGAATGATGGCAGCGTCGCATCCCATCTGCCCTCGCTCGGAAACTGTATCCTCCTTCCCTATCTCTTGGACCAGGTCCTCGGCCTTGACTTTAGCTGCATCCACAATAGTGGATTGCTTTACGAGCTGCTGAGCGAGATCTAATGCACCTTTTGAGGTATCAGTACCAACAACTTTCAGTCCCATGTGATGTGCAAATTGAATTCCCAAGTGGCCTAATCCTCCCCCACAGCCAATAATCGCAATCCTCTGCCCTGGCTGTAGCTCGCAATTCCGCAGTGCCGCATATATGGTTAACCCAGCACACATCAGCGGTGCAGCTTCCCTTGCACTCATGCTAGTGGGGAGTGGTGCGACCTGGCGTGAATCCACCACGGCGTACTGGGCGAACCCCCCAGGGACGCTCAGCCCAACGTTTTTGGCGTAAGGGCAGTAAACTGAATAGCCTTTACGGTCGCTGGCCTGGCCGTGATCTGGACTTTGTCGTTCACATTCTTGGCAAGATCCGCAGGGGTGAAAGGCGCGACCGGGAACACCTACCCGATCACCAATTCGAAAATCATGAGCCACAAGATCCATTCCAGAATTTGATTCAAATGCCTGGGCTACTGTGCCCGCAAATTCATGACAGCCAATGTGAGGCCACTGAGTCGGTGCATTTGCGTGGCCTTGAAACCCGCCAGCAGCGCAAACCGCGTCCGTGTGGCAATATGAAGCGGCCTCGACCTTTATGAGAAGATCATATGGGGATGTCAATTCTGGCACTGGCATGTCGACTAAAGCATAAGGCTCGTTGTAGGCAGTGAGAACCTGGGCCTTCATGGTCGTTGGTAGAGGGAGCATATTGCTGGACTACCTTTGTTGTTGGAAATGATGAGATTGAAGGTTCGATAAAATAATCCAGTGGGAGATTTTTGTAAACCCTGCGTTTATTGGGGTTGGAGAAATAGTGCATGGAGACCTTAGTGAGTGCGGGTTCTCCTTTCCCCACTTATCCCGAGTCTGACTGGGGTAAAACAAACCTAGAACCATTTAAATATCATCTTCCGTCATTATGAATGCTATGATTAATAGCCTTACCCCACAAAGTAACGATCCCTTCATAGGGGACACATAGCTTGTTTTTCCTGACTGGAAATGATGAAAAAGCATGGAGAATTGAATTAATATATCTGAGGTGAGAGTTCCTCTTGACAAGAATCACTTTATACCCTGTGGGGATACTTTCAATACACCTTTCATCTAATTCCACCACCGAAACAGAACCATCAATAACGATAATATCCCTGGAACCATGAGAAGCATATGTCTGCTTCTTCTCAAGGAGTGTCTTGATCTATGTCTCTAGAACCTCAAGATACAACAATTGTGACTAAATAGAAGTGTCATACCCCGACTTGGTCGCGTTCATGACAGCTCTCGCAATGTCATTTACGGGGTCAGATCTTTTCATCGCGCAATAACGCTTAGACACCTGATTATTAGAAACTGTTGAACAGCCGCTTCCTCGCCTCTCAGAATATCTCCGAAGTTAACATCCAAAGCCGAGTGGTGAACTTCTATGGCTCCATGCCAGAGGTTTCTCCCTGGATGTCTCGGATGTGGGGTCCTTAATCAGGATGAGAGAATCTGTGATCCCACCCATAGAGGCTTTTCTCTTGCCCACACCTTTGCTGGATGCTAGAGGTTTTATCCTCGGTGAGATCCCTAGAGCAGCGTGGTAGAGCAGCGTGGCGCCTTTCAATAAGCATAAATCTTTGTCTCACTTGACTTGCTGTTAATAGTCAAGCTTCAATTTTAGCACTTGGCTAATGAGATGTTTTTCCGTGAATAGCAAGTTCAGAAATTTGCTTGTTTATATTTTTGTGTTGTACTTATTAACTAGTCATTAGGCATTTCGTCTCTTAGGGGTTGACATGTGTATAACTCAGTATCCACCCACATGATCTGAGTTTTCCTCTTGATCTTTCATCTCGATTTTACGTCTTCGTTCCAAGGGCATTGCGCATAATACGCGGGTCTTCTAGCATATATAGGTCTTACCCTAGTGGATGAGTAGTGCATAGTAGGGTTATAGGTCAATAGCAATGGTATATGCCAACCAGCAAGGCCTCAGGAGTAGGGTTCAGATCATCAGGTTCTTATTCACCATAGACTATTTACAGATTCATAGGTCATAATGTCCAGTTTATTGCTCAAATGATATATTCTAACACTACGTTCTAGGTCAGGGAGCTATTTCAACTTTCAGAATCTAATAATGGCAGCCCCCCAGGGCCTTACATAAATATTAGGGGTTTAAGATGCGGGGTAACGCCACCTACACTTCCCTAAGTTTATTTAATACCTATGGAATCTTTTACCAGCAAGACCTTATTGTCAGATTTGATATTACTGGGGTTAATATACCCTTTAAATGATATTACTATACTCCCTAACCAGGTATCATAATTAGTCGTGACTAGTATAAGCACTGAGCTCTCTAGTGCCTCTTATGTGGCGCATGTAGGCAATGCCAACAGGAACATGCAAAGGAATCGCGGATGCCAGGCCGGGTTTATAGAATGAATGTTTTCTTTGAGTTTATGTTGATAGGCCCAAAGACTCAAGAGCAAACCAAATAGGTCCCGGGAAGAACATTGGCGGCAGGTAAAGCCTAACCCATAGGGGTAATTGTAATACACTGCATTACATTTAGGGTGGATTTCTTAAGTATAGGGAAAATGAAGTAGGTCAGGGTGCATTACATTAAACACAC
>JAXQHR010000061.1:0-76681 GCA_037040985.1 Penicillium glabrum | reverse complement strand
CACTGGCACGTCGCACACCTCTATCTCAGTGGTATAAATCTCACGCGAACCGTGCCTGCATGCTACTCGCTGACGAACATGAAACCGTGGCGACGACTCGGTTGGATTATATGGGATGGGTGGCGTATGTATTCTATTGGATTGAGGAATATCGCTCGAAAGAAAAAAATCCCCCTTCCAGTTGGCGGTTTCCTTGAACCGGAGCCGCGGAATCCGAGGGATCGGAAACCGGGGATTGATTATGTGGCTAGGTGGTTTGCGATGATTGGGGAGGAGAAGCCTTGAAGGGTCTTTTGGAGACTGGGGATAGGGTTGATGGGATGTTTTGAGAAATATTTGGGGGGGGATATAGAAGTCATAATTCTCCACGTTTGATCTTGATATCAACGTGGAACCCTCGAGCTATATGATCTCAATATTCATGGATATTCAAGTACTACCTCGCGCACCCGGCACCTCATCATTATGTAAGCGGAATGACAGGTCGCTATGATAGTATGATCTCACCAGTCTTGTCGATGAAGAATGTGACGATGACGGCGCTTATGCTGGCTCAGGTGGGTTGTATGTCCTGGGATCTGGATCCTCTGTTAGAAGGAAATCTCCAAAGATAGACTCGTGTCAACAGACGGGAAGGTCTTACGTTGGATGGGGAGGACTGAGTAGTCTGTGAACCAGGTGCCACAGAGGAGGACAAAGCTACTAGAGGCACTTTTGATGCCGACTCAGCCGCTCGGGTGCCAGTTATATCACACGATAAAACCTGCACTCTTTGCCTGCGCCACAGGAGCTGAACGATAGAACTGGCATTCATTCGCATTGACAATAAAAACCATGCTTGGCAGGTGCTCATGCTATCGCATTCATTAGCACATTCGGATGGCGATAAGTGAGTGTATCCATGGGCCAGAGGTGCTTTACTGAAGAATCCAATGGTTCCATTCTGGGCGCTAGCGAAGCAATAGGCGGATACAGAAGAAATCAACCCCTCTATAGTCAGACTAAAGATGACAACCAAGAATTAAGTGGCTGCATGGTTTATTGCAGCTCTGGATGTTCGCTTGATCGTGGAATTGCATGTTGAGGTGAATTATGCCACCCCGGCACTTTTTATAGGGGTAAATATGGAAGGCTCAAACATTGACCTAGGGATGGCGCCTCGTCGAAAATTTCCGAAATAATTATCTCTCAATGCCACTATCAAAGATCATAATCAATTTTCGGAACTTCGCGGGTGGTGGTGAGACATAATTAGTTAGTTAGTGCCTTGCTAGATAAGCCACAGATACGGTTAGCGTCTGCGCCAAGATCGGGAGATCCCAAGGGTCCTGTACGCGCCCTGTATCAGAATTACCACCACTCAATCCGAGTAAAATCCCCCTTTAGACTTAGACTCTTACAGCTCTCACTTTGTCTCCTTCTCCCTCACTCGCTTCCGCCGCTTCTGAACTCTCATCGCAGCATCCTCAGATTGATACCTACCACTCTTTCGGAATGATCACCGTCCTCCAACGGATCAATTTTTATTGCGAGTCCCTGGTTTCAATGGTGTACCTGTCTTCTATGAGCATTCAAAGAATAATCGCTTTGCACATGGAATTGTCGATTAGAGACAAACTCCCCAGCTGTTTCTACGAGAGCTCTCCATGCTGCAGTTCATATTGTATGTCACGGAACAGCCAGGCTGGGAAAACAAGCACGAAGATCCGCAGACGCTGGAAGAATGGCGTCAGCACGCCATTTCGGTCTTTGATCTTGATGAACCCTCATGGCAGTGGTGTGTAAAGGAGTTGCGAGATAAAGCGTCTGATTTCAAACGCACGGGCTATGTTGCTGTTTTTGATGCAGACTCGCGAGTCATCAAATGTCAAGTTCATGGCGATCTTCTCAAAGAGCTTCGCGAATCGATGTCGCCGCTTTTTTCGGAGTCGAGATCTGTTTCGTCTTTTCCATTGGGTGATTCTCATATGAGTGATTCTGAGAGTCCGGTTCGAGATGTTGTTGACCCCTTTATGTATCCTCTCATTTACGGGCGCACTCGAGTCCTTATCGTCGGGGGCAAAGTTGATATGGAGAGACCTGAGTCCTGGAGACTATCACAATCCCAGATTGCCCCGGTTCCAGAGAAACCTCGCTCTTTCTACTCGGTAGGTGACGCACATGACAAATATGAGGAGATGCATCTGGAAGAGAGAGAAAAGAAATCCTGAATGGATAGCCGGTATATTGGAAAGCGAAACTACTGGTCCACTGCCTTTCAATTTATTCCCTGCGAGATTGCTCTGAACAAGCAAGGAGGAGCTCAAATTACCTCATATATCAATGGTGTGCATCCAAAGGAAAGGCGCATATACAAAGCGCTCGAGGGACTCATTTCGGCCACCATCCAACCGTGGAACGAAATGCTTATCCTTGGAAATCAAGGTCGGACACCAATTCGAATCAGAACTTATGAATTTCAAGTGGAAGGTAGTGTTTGGTATCCCAAGTTATGTTATCTCCTGAACAACGCCAGGAAGAACGAACGTCGCCCATCACAGAAGAATAATGGCCTAACGTTCGATCACGAGTAAGAGAATATCTTGATCTCCCAGAGCCTGAGAAGCGGTACCGCATATGGCCTGATACTGGGTATCATGATATTCTCGCTAGTATGCAGCCATGGCAATGGAATTCATCTGAAGAGCTTGAAAAATTGATCATCGCGAAGTATAACCGGTTGTATTCCGTGAAAGGTGTTGAGCCGGGAATATCCTTCACATACGATGAATGGAAGACAGGTGAAAACACAGGCCGCGCGATCATGCCCAAATGGAGTGACCCTAAGTGGAGTGACCCTGACAAACCTGAAACTCCTTCAATTCCGGATCCAGATCACCAATATTACTCAATATCTCTGCAAGATCAATTTGAGGGCCTACAGATCATAGTGCGAATTTCAGCTATTGAGCTCACCCAAGAAAAGCCCTTGTATGGTGGTGATTCCCATCATAACGTCGCTGGTATCCTCAATGATCATATCGTTTCTACAGCCGTATGCTACTTCGATATGGACAACATCAAAGATGCAAAGGTTTCATTCCAACAAGAGACGCTGATCGATAGCGATGATTTCAACATTTCGGAATATACGACCATGGATCGACTTTTTGATGTTCCTGAGTGGTCATGCGACGAAGATAATCCTTGCTACCCGGATGCTCTACAGACCATGGGGTCTATCCCAATTTCACAGAATGGGCAGTTTCTTGCTTGGCCGAATACATTGCGGTCTAGTGCCGAGCCCTTCAGTCTCGCAGATCCATTGGGGCCGGGGTACCTTCGATTTGCGACTTTGTGGTTGGTAGACCCGCATTATCGAATTTGCTCAACTCAGAATGTGCCTCCCCAGGACCCAAGCTGGGTCGAGACATCACAATCCATGGAGAACACACGGAAAGACGATTCAATGACATTTACGCAGGCTATTGAGGTTCGAGAACAAATGAGGCAGGAGAGACAAAATTAGCAAGGATCTTCTCAAGCATGGAATTAGGCAGCACACATATTCAGAAGATCACCTTATTTAAACATAGCGGAACATAAGAGGTTAATGCTAGCATCTAGGACTCCAATATCTCTAAAGAAACATACAACCCCCTTCTGAGAAATCCGAGCACGATGGAAAGCAATAGTATAGATACAGATTCAGATTTGAATACAGTAGACAAGTCCTGATCATACATATCTCAAAGACACCAACATTTGAGCCGTCGATACTTGTCCCGTACACAAGATCATCTAATCACAGCTGTTCAAGCTCTCCAACTCACTCAAGCTAAGAGTAATTGTGGAGGTAATCTTTTGGTGGTTTATGTAAGACTTCGCACCGGCCACATTGCTGTTCCGAAGACCAACATACCAGGTTTTGTACTTCTTAATTATACTTGCTGGATCGCCATTGGCCGTCAATGTCAGACCCCAGTTCTCGCGGTCGTATGAAACGTCTGTGTCCAGTACAGAAAATGATTAAGACTGCAAAGTGTTTCCCGAAAATTCGTCTTCAAACATTGGCTTCAGTCCGACCAAAAACATCTCGCTTAGATGCGCTCCTTGAGTACCTACTAAAGCCCGCTTAAATCCGGCCACATGAATGTTCCATGCATCTGAGAAGCCCGGCGCGTTGCTGCCTCGAGTCGATATAACGATATCACGGAGCTGCTGGAGCATGACCTTATGCGCCTTCGGCAAAGTTTCCCCTCCTCGTAGCAGAAGTTTCGTGACGTATTTATCTGTATCCAGATATTTATTGATTTCGCCCAAGGTATCTTTGCTGTATTCTGGGGTTTGGCTCAAGAAAACACCATTTCGAGGAAACTTATGTTTTGTATAAACGTGCTACACAAAGGTCCCAAAGTCAACCAATGCCATATTGCCAAGGCCTGGTGGCAGACTACGTGTTGCTCCGTTCTTGAGAAAGTCCAAAACATATGCGTTGTATATGGCGAGCATCTTGCTTGGGGCAGCAAGCTTGGATGCTTGTCCATGGTTGAAAAGTGACAGGAGTATGAAGAGCAGAAGCTTGAATGCCTTCATGTTGACAGCGCAAAGGGTGGAAAGCGAGGTATAATGATGGGAAAGGAATGAAATCCGAGGCTGAGCTCATGAAAATGAGACAGATGTATGGCACAGCATATACAGTAGGTATATAATGATGTATACCTAGTAGTATATTGAGCTGGAACGAATGACTGGCAAAGAAGTGCCTATCAAATCTGAATAATTCGGAGTAGGAGAAAGGAACACGACGCCGGGGAGTTAGTTTATATGGAAACATTCAATTTATTCAAATCTAACCAGCAACAGTATTGGACATGGTGCGCATTCGGACTGGTACAAATAATACATAAAGGCGTAACGAATTGGTATTACGGGTTCTACACTAAAAATGCATTAAGCTTTAGCCTCATTTAGTTTTTCAGCCAGCACTGTTACCTTATGATTGCTATGTACGTACTTGAAGTGATCTGAGCACAAATTGGGCCTTGATGTAAAGCTATAAAGGCCCGCTCCTGGCGCTGTCAAACTCTCTCCTTCATTCTGACTTTTATCATACTTTCCTATACATCCTTGAACTACGGCACTATCTGAGCTAGCACTCTACACTTTGCACAATAGCAGCACAATCACCCTCACATACCAAGGTCATTCGCACTTCCACATACCCAGCCATCGATTTAGCCCAGCCTGGCCTCTCTATCGCAGACAAGGTCGTGCTAATCACTGGCGCATCTGGTGGCATTGGCCGAGCCACAGCTTTATTTCGCTGCACATAATCTCTTTTAAGTTAAATGCTTTTTGCAATTTTAAAATTATTCATTTTATGTAAAATACTTCTGTTCAATACATGACTTTTGAAAGTAGTCTAGAAACAACAATCTAATCAACAAAGAGATCCCCTCTGACGTTATTCATATCCTCTTCCAAAGTGGCCAGAAGCGCATTGGCCTGATGATCTGACACTGAGCTTTGAAGATAGTCAACTCTCCATTGCAGTGAGTTACCCTCCTCACTTGAGCTGACTTCAATATAGATGTGATCTCTGCTAAGCACATCGTTATGGTCAAACTGGTCAACAGAGGTCTGCCCAGTTGAGGGCAGCTCATCCACATTATCATCTTGCGATTCCAGAGCCAATGGACTGAACAAAGCGTTTGTATTCTCCAAGTCCACTCCATGCTTCAGTTGACCCCATACAATATTTAGAATGACATCGAATTTAAGCTCATTCCCCGAAGTTCTCATCATCTGGCAAATTTGATGGAGATTGGCCTGATCCTAAATAGAACGGTGGACCAAGTCAGCTTGGAGAGTGGATAAAGTTTCGACACTTAACGTCAATCATAGGTGGTTCGGTTTTCGCATTGATTTGTATAATTAGCTGTACTTTGATGCGGTAAAGTGTATTTAAGGCTCGTTTATTATTTTATTTGCTTAAATTCATAGTCTACTGTGGAAAGTGTTCAGTTTCAACTCAGAGATGGCTTTTTAGAGCAATGCTAGTCCCGTGGTTACTATTCAAGACTACTTAGGAGCTTAGGAGGAGTGATTTTGCAACTTGGGTGTCCAGCTGGCCATGCTAGACAGGCGTTGAATATCGCGAAGCTAGTGGCAACATGAATCCGAGGAAACAAGTCACGGCGGTATTTCAGACTGTAGATGTGGGTCCATTGTCGGCAAGCTGTAGTGGTGAGGCTGTGGCCTCAGGCCAGAAGCTTTAAGTCAGTCGACTTGAGGCGGTGGGCGGGAGACGGTGGTCGTGCGACCACCGTCTCCCGCCCACCCTGGCTTTCAGTCTATCAACTAGTATCCACTAAAGCTTTATGACTTCATTAGACATGGGCTATCGGACAGATATTACGACAAGCGACGCCAGACTGTTTCTCGGGTCAGGCCATGATTTCCTGCGACACACCACGGTTTCTCATATCCCACGACAACTAATTTCCTGTGACAGGCCACGGTTTTCTATATGCCAAGATAACTGATTTCGTGTGATATGTGATTTCCCAAGACAGGCCACGGTTCTTCATATCCTAAGATAACTGATTTCGTGTGATAACTGGTTTCCCACGGTAGGCCACGGTTCTTCATATCCCAAGATAACTGACTTCCTACGACAGGTAACTGGTTTCCCGTGACAAACCACGGTACTGAAGTTTAGAACCAACACTGGTCATGATAACACAAGTAGATGTCTCTTCTGATGGAGTCCCTCGTGAGATAGACCACGATTCTACAAGCTAGACCATGATACAGGCCCGCTTGAGTTCTCTTGGAGTCACATTCAAGTTGAGATGGCTGTTGATCTTTCGTTTTCCATTTGCATAATTCAATATACCCTTCCTATAAGGAGGGAATACCGTGGCCCGTCTCAGGAAAGATGCCAACAGACGAGGTAGACTTGCCTGTGCTACAGTAGTATTCGAAATCAGATTTACCTCCACACTCTTTGACCTTAATTCCCGAACCATAATTTGAAACACGCTAGCCTAGATATGGATATCCGTCGATCCTATTATTCCTAAAATAGAAACTGTATTTTACATAATGTGGATGGGACCTTGTCCTTTGTAAATTACAGGAAACTGCTATACATACGATACCACTCTACCCCTCTTCTCTTCCCTGAGCAACAGTGCAAATGACTATTGAGCGACGCCCTACACTAGGCTTGCAATATGGCCCCCAGACTTTTCCCCTCAAAGCTACATCTTATCCGTGATATGATAGAGAGCCAATCACTATCCACAACTCAAATGGCAGAAGAAGCCGAATGCAGTAAGGTCACGTTCATAAATATTCGCAGAAACTTACGGCAGTTTGGCAGCGTCCACGCACCCTTAACTCGTATAGGCCGGAAACCAACCGTAACACCTCTAATGATCGACGCACTCTGCGACCACCTGTCGGGAAAACCGGGCCTGTACCTCGATGAGATGGCTGTCCTCCTCTGGGATGAGTTTCGCACGATGGTCACAACCTCTAGCATCAGAAGAGCCCTTGTCGCCAAAGGTTGGTCTAAAAAGTCGGTCCGGCAGCATGCAAAGGAGCGTAATGCCGAATTGCGAGAATTTAATCTCCGTAATTTGTCGGAGTTTCAGTCATATCATCTAGTTTATGTGGATGAATCTGGCTGTGACAAGAGGGCTGGGTTTAGGCGCACTGGCTGGTCACCATTTGGCGTGGCCCCTTTACAGGTATCGCAGTTCCATCGCGACCAGCGATATCAAATACTACCTGCGTATACCCAGGATGGGATCGTCCTCTCGCGTGTATTCCGCGGTGCAACTGATGGCACTGTATTCGAAGACTTCTTATCTCAGCTGCTTCAGCAATGTGAACGATGGCCGGAACCTAAATCTGTTGTGGTCATGGATAATGCGTCATTTCATCATTCAGAACGGATTTCGCAGATGTGCGTGGACGCGGGGTGAAATTGGTATATTTGCCGCCCTACTCGCCGGACTTGAATCCGATCGAGGAGTTTTTTGCTGAGCTGAAAAGCTTTATGGAATGTAACTGGACTTACTACGAAGTGGATCCCGATCAAGGCTTTGATGTCTTTCTTGCATGGTGTATTGACACGGTCGGTGCAAAGAAAGAGAATGCTAAAGGTCACTTTCGACACTCAGGCTTGAGTATAGAAGCTTATAGAACTTGAACCCAATTTCAATTTCGGGTGCCATAGAAAATAAGATTTTCTCACACTATTAGTGCCAGTGCTGCGACCATCACCTCCATTACTTCCACTAGGCTTAGTGCATACGTCAAGAATGTCAATCAAAAACTCAAGCCTCGTTAGCTATAATATATAGTATACACAACAATCAGGACCCACATTCTCTGTATCGCAGCAGAGGGTTTGACCGTTGCATGAGCTGCTCACTATAGAAAATTTCGAAAACGGATTCTCCTGTGGACACCAACGCATTGTTTCTCGGACCGTATCCAAAACCACCGTAGTCCTTATTCGGCTAAAACGTAAATAATCCTGTCCTAAAGATAGACCCGTCATTGATTTTAGAACCATTTCAACACGTATTATAATGTATATTACATGAAATTCCTGAACACTGCTACCTCAGCGCCCGTCTATACCTGATATTCATAATTAGATGATAAATCCGACCTCAGTCATGCAATTTCCATACCACCACTCCGTTAGCGGCGGTGTTGCTAGTCTATATGGCACGCTGCCAACAGCCTTTGCACCACCTCATTGCCCCTTTCAGCGGCCCAAGTGACTGGAGTCTTACCGTAAATATCTTCTGAGGTTAGGTTGACATCCTTATCCAACAGGAGTTGAACCACGTTTTCATGCCCATTTGCAACAGCCCATGATAGAGGGGTCATCCCGTTTTTCATTTTAGTGTCTGGATCAACACCGTACTCCAACAGAAGACCCACAACCTCCTCACAGCCGCACGAAGATGCCCACAGAATTGGGGTTTGTCCATATTGATCCTTGGATTCAGGATCTGCACCTCGTTCTAGCAAGATTTGGACAATGCCCCTGTGGCCGTATGATGCTGCATATGATAAAGGGGTCCGACCATCTATATCCTTTGAGTCTGGATCATCGCACTCCTCTAATAGGAACCGGACCACCTCCATGTGACCGTTTGATGTTGCCAACGATAGCGGAGTCTGGCCGTTCCGGTCCTTGGTCCTTGAATCACCACCATTCTTTAGTAAGAGCTGGACCATTGTGAGACGACCATCACGTGCAGCCCACGATAAAGGAGTTCTTCCGAATGAATCCTTGAAATCAGATTTATTACCAAGCTCAATCAATAGATGTGCTTCACGTTCTAGCCCAAAAGATGCCACTAAGTGGAAACCTGTGATGTGCTTCGGAACTGGCTGACTGTAATGAATGCGATCGCTCTGATTCTGCTGTGCCAAAAGGGCTTGGGCAGAAGCGTCTAATTTGGACCTGTCATTAAGAAATTGCATGACCAAGTTTTTGCTTATTGCTTGCTTCAGATTGTGGTAATCCCAACTTTGAGCTGCGTAGGAGTAAAGTGGGTATTGCAGTAGGCGTGCTTCATACTCGTCGTCACTGCAGCAAGAGCCTGATTTGTAAGAATCGAATGATAGATAAGTGACACATATTGTTGCAATCTCAGAATGTGCGTTGGGAAACCAGCGTGTCCAGGTTCGGTCAAAGTATGCTTGTGTTGTGTAATGAACCAATCTGACGATGTCGCTTATTTTGTCAATTGTTACTAAACCTGCGCATAAGGAGACCATATCGGCTACCTCTGGAAGGTTTTCCTCGTCAAACTCCGACTCGCCAACCTCAACAGCAAGAGCAGTTCGTAGCTCTACTGTGGTGAGTTGTCTTCTGGCACAGGCGATCCACGAGAGGACTTGTAAAGCCATCTCCTTCTGATCTGAAGATTGACGTTGAATTCGATGCATAGCCTCATTATAAGCATCGTCATATGGAAAGTCATTTGTTTTAGTTCCGCTCGAGAATCTCGTCAGCGCAGATCGAATCGCTTTGGGCGAGCGTTTACCTGCCAGCGAATCGAGATAAAGCTGTGCAAGAAGAAACCTGAGGTCTATGTTAGTAGGGTAAGAAGGACAGTTGTTATTGACTCACATTCCGTCGGCGGCCTGACTAATACCCGTAGTAATATCCTCCTGAAGTTCTGGATTGCATGATACAAAGGATGGGAGCTTTGCTAGGTTGCCCTGCAAATACTTTATCACGTCTTGCTTGCGTGCATATATTTCCCGCGAAGGCTTCCCCTCAAACCTCAAGATAATCGCAGGGATGAGCCTCGAAGTCGTCAAAAAGTTTATATTGAACTTTTCCTGAAGACTAAAGATCTCATCTAGAAGCTTGTTCCTTGATCCGCCAGGGACCTGGAATTCATCTAAAGCATCGATCACAATAAAGAACTGCGAAAAGTGACTGGAAACTGAATGTAAGGCGACTGAAATCTCGCCTACCGATGGCCGCGTTCCTCTTACTGTATGCTTATCATACAGAGCCTGCACTGTAGCTGAAGAAGACGGTTTTCTTTGAGTGATCTGCCTGAGCAAAGCTGCCAGGAGCTTCTCCACATTCTGTTCTTCCGGTCGCTTGAAGTTGCAATAGAAGTAAGAAATGGCGGTATCGCTGTCATTCCCATACCGCAGATAAAGCTCTTCGACCACGATGGACGTAAGAGTCGTTTTTCCGGCTCCCGGAATGCCGGGACAAAACAGCGTCTGTTTCGGCCCTGCAATCCAGGCATGGAACTCAGTTGTTTCTAAGAGCCAGTCTCCAGTCCCTGGCTGGCGTCGACCAACATAGTCGCTTTGTTTTTCTGCAGAAGTGACAGATGACAGCCAGTCGAGCATTGCCTGACGTCCCTGGTGGACTTGATGTTGCAATAATTCGGAGACACCCTCTCGAATGATACGACTGTTGAAAGCATTGAGGAGCGCAGTATTATTATTGAGACGATGTCGTAAGTCACGGATATCGTCCGGCTCCCACTTGAGTCGTTTCCACGCTCGCTTTACCCTATTTTTCGTTACACAATCCTCGGTTTTCAACTCCTGGTAATTGCGGACCGTTATCTCGATCTCGGTGAGGAGGTCACGACAACTTTCTGCTATGTAAAGTAACTTTGTTTTCTGTTGGATGTTGAGCTCTTCGTCGCACATGTCGACTTCGACATCTTGGAGAAGAAATGAGAAATTCCTGACCCTGTTAGACAGAAATTAGCGACATCCCATGTCTTAACCCAGAGTAAGGGACAAGAGGAAGGCATACTCATCGGAGATGGCTTTGAATTGAGACGGGGACCCCACAAAGTCCTTGCGGATCTTGTTGGCATGCTCGATAACCGTTATGAAGTCTCCAATGCTGAAGCCAAAACTCATTTTTGTGGGGCGAAACAGCCGGAAATAACTTGATGGAGGTATGTTAAGCTAGTTACACCAGCAGTGGACCAGTGGTTTTATTTTGCTACAAATTTTATTGTAAGCAAGGCGGGTGTGATTAAGGCTACGTTTAGGGGGAGCGACTGCGGGGTGATCCTGCCAGATCGCCAGGACCGGAAGTCTTGTTTGGCCTGCTTACATAAAATCCATCACTTCGTAACTACTGTAGGATATCGATGACACAGTTATTACTGCCATTACTATCATGAGTTCAATACACATGAGAATAAGGCCGCCAAAAGTTTAACTTGGATTTGAATAACAAGTTTCGAGTTATGGCCAGGGATTAATTTGAGAGGGAAAAAGGGGGCATAGATCAAAGCCAGATCACCAGATCTTTCCTCCCGTCTAGATACCTTTCTAGCACATTCTTTGGAGGTATACAGTAATTTACAATGACTCAGTGGACACGAAAGGCTAATACGTTCTATACCACGATACGGCGAAGCTAGGGTTGTTTTCTATAATAACCCAATACGGACTAGTGTGATTTGGGTACAGGCCGAAAAACAATGCGTGATTGTCCATGGGGGAATCCTTTTTCGAAATCTACTGTATCGAGGATACAGTATGAGTCGTGGACATTGCGTTGGCCGGGCATGGCTAACCAGAATATAGTTTTTGATTGATATTTTCAATGTCTGTTCTAAGCTTAGTGGAAGCAATGGGGGTGGTTGTGGTGGTTAAACGTTGACACCTATCTTTGCCGAGGCAGTTGATGATGCTGGCCGAAAAATTAGGTGAACTGTGTTGCGGTTGTTTTCACTCCCGGGGGAACCTCAAAATTGGAATGGGCCAAATCGCAGTTTCCAAGAATAATATATATATAAGATATAAGTTCATTGTACGGAGCAGCCAAGGCCCGCATTTTCTAACATTATCAACCAAACATGACGAAACGCAACGATGCCTAAATGCCCACCTTGTTCAAACTAGATTATTCAATGAATAGGAATTGTCCGGTAGGTCCACGGTCTTTAAGCTAGGATCCCGTCTGAAATAAGTCAATCAAGAAAAATGTTTGGTTTTCATTAGCTAGTTACAGTACATAGCAATAAATCTCTTCTGGTTTGGCTACTCAAGCATAAGCATTGACTAGTGCTCTAGTATGCTCCTGCACATGCACAACGAGCAGTCCCGCAAATAGATTACAGATCAACTTGTTCGATAAGGCGGTATTGCAGCATGGACTTGATTCAATGGCCATAACAACATGCTCCTGCTAATATGCGCCACAAAACAACTCGACCCGATATCACGATGCTTGAGCGACAACTCTTGCCCTCTGCGCTCAACTTGTTCAATTTCTCTCGACTGGTGTTGGATAATAAGAGCCCTAGAAGAGTCAGGAAAGCTCAAGTCACATGTACCTCATACACTTACCAGTTGAGTACTGAGGAACGACCAGAAACCGGAAGTGTCGGCACAGAAAATGAATACCTTCCCCGTCTGTCGAATGCGTATACCCAAGCAGACGTCCGCTCCGCACATTTCGCTATACTCCAGCGCCTTTTTTTCCAGACATGACTTGCGCCGGTCTCTTTTCTGTCGGAGTAGTTTCTTCTCCACGCTGGAGGGTTTTGCTCGCTTTGAAATTCTTGCCATTACCTTGACTGGGCGGATAATCTTGGTGAAAAAAGTGAATATAAACAAGGTTGTTTTGATATGGTCGTGACTAATAAGTGCGTTTAAAAATGCACAAAGGAGAAAATGCTCCTTTTAAATTCCCGAAGACCACGCTTTTCCCGGAAAGGACCACGGTTTTCGGTCTAGCAAATAATGCTCAAAGCCAACCATCTCTCTAACATATTTATAAAGAAATATTTCGATGCCCTGTGAACCAGAATATGAGCCGAAGGTAAGAATGAATGCCACCGTAATTGCGAGATAGATAGACTGTAATTGCACGGAAGTTATCCCCCACACATGGAATGAACTAACCAGTCATAAATGATGAGATTACGGGAGGGGTCTTGAACGCGACACCGACTGGAGGTGATAGGAACTTCGCAACCTACAAACATATGTTCAATACAATACAGACCATGCTCTTTTCTGTTCGACAGATTGAATTTACCAAGTTCACACAGTATCACTACATCATTACGTAGAAATGAAACTTGCGACAATGGCAAGTGAAACACAGCGGCAGCCCCCCTGCCTCCATTGCAAATGTGAATATTTATTCCGAAGCCAACCGAACTTAGTGCGTTATATAAGCTGTACCTAAGAATTAACCGCAGTTTTTGGGCGAGGCGCCCACGTAAAGCATCTCTTTCAAGATTTTCTATTTTTAGCCCACGGTTTGAACAATGCCCTGCTCTTTGCTTATATCCGATCTAACACCGAAGGCATTTAAAATTATAGTAGTCCAACGTTAAACCTACTATAATATTTTGTATGCTGGAATTCCTTTACTCGCTAATATCAAGGTCCGTCGAATATTATTGATCATTAAAATTCATGCTCTTCAATATTCCGAGCTGTCCAATATTCAAAGCCATAAACTTTAGAGGTCTTTATCATTATAACACCTTTAACATTCGATCGGCCAAAAATCAGAAGCCCATGAAATTTTGGCATCTCCAATATTTTGACAGCAGGATATTTCTACCTTTGTGAAGATAGATTTTCAGAGTCCCTGGATCTTCAGTCCAGCCAGAACCCCTAGTCCTGCCAGACCCTCCTGCTAGACAGGATGCGGTACAAGTTCACTGTCGTAAACAAAATTTTCTAATATCACGTCAGAGTGGACAAGGTTTACAGTGTTATTGAAATCAGATTTACCTCTATACTAGTTTCGTAGATCCCCTGGTCCTTAAAATAGAAAGCGTATTTTCAAACCTCCCTTGCTGTAACATACACGAAACACACGAAACACCTCTACGTATGATACCACTTTATCTCTTCTCCCCTAGCAACCACCTGTCGGATGAACTGGGCCTGTGCCTCGATGAGATGGCTGTCTACCTTTGGAACAAGTTTCGCACTATATAATCACAACCTCTAGCATCAGAAAAGCCCTTGTCGCAGCTTTTTGCCTTCTTTCACGTGCAATACCGCATAATGAATTAAGAAATATCACGGATTCGAATACAGCATTTGGTAACCATTCAATTGTCCACCATAACAATGAACAAATAAAGGCAGTAATGTCCAGCTCAAAATATGGCACTCAGGAATGTCAAAACCGCTAGACCAAGTGTTGTGATTGCAAGTGCATATGAGCCTGCCGTCAGACCCGCCTCAAGATTTCCCTGAATTGCAGTCGATACTGCCACGACGCAAGCACTGAGTAAGAGACTACCTGCGATAAGACATAATAGATAGCGTATATGCCAGCCTTCAATCAACTGAAATCCATTTATCATCTGTCCGTAGGGATTCGCTGCATTTTGCCAAGCATCCCATGCAAGACTCCTGTCCAAAACAACCGCATTAGATTATAATCGAGGAATTATGGGGCGCGGCATACCGATAAAAGGTGACAAAACTGCCAGCCTCAAGAAATTTGGCGTCATCTGGCTTAATTCCGTTTTGCCAATAGCAATCTACCATTGCAGGTAGCCACTTATAGACGTCTTCCCGCAGTCGCAGCGCTCGGGAGTGCTGAATAGGGCAGAGAAAATCCTCTAACACTGTATCCCAGCTTGAATTAGGGCATTCAACTCCAGGGCCGTGACATTCCCCCTGGATATTCACACCGCATTCCCAGAGATCGAGGTCAACATCCGAGCCTAGTTCTTCAATGGCTTTTTGAATCCTTGCTATTTCAGAGTCATAGTCGATATTTTTCACGTATACAGAAATCTCGTTTGCCCTTTTGTCGTACTTAGCGCATCGGAACTCAAGATGGTTTGTCAGTATAACAGCTTGTTTTTTAAAGAAAGATATGTCTCACCATGACTTCCTTGACCCCTATGACAGAATAAAGTGAATGCCGTCTCCACCAGCTGCATTGCATGCGCAACTCCGGTATTCCAAGTACCAGTCCCTCCTTCTCTAGGCACATATCCTTTGCGATCCACCTATTGCGCTCCTTCATACAGATCCATATACATTTTTTGCGGCCTTCACGATCCGCTTTTAAGCAATACTCATGAATGATGCTTGGCCGGCCATTTTCATTGTAGAATGAACCCTCAAATGGGTTTACTGGTGGGGGTCCTGCAGAACTCGGTAAGACGGGGTTCAATTCTAATGACTGCATAGCAAAGAATAGTAGGTCCGGGAATTTCATATATCGGAAAATGCGAACGGAGTCGCATGTCTATGGGACTCAGGCCTTATATGCTGATATTTCGAGATGAGGCTCTAAGATTTGGAGCCAGAAAGCAGCTCGCCATGCGCACTGACTTCAATCAGGGGCATCAAATTACGTCATCGACTCTTCGGATTGGCAACCCGCCAAGGCAGCAGCCCAACAATATCCAAATCCCGAGGTCTGACTTAGTCTCTCTAAATGCAAGACGCTCTTTTAGTCCTTTCACCTGCAATGCAGTGTTAAAAGATGATTATACCTGAGATTCTGCCTAGTGTCACATCAGAACGGAACGGCATGGATGGATACCCAACCCAGACTTGAATAGAAAGGCGCCAAGATGGCTTTATTAATTTGATTTGAAGAGAATAGTACGGTTGCTCCCATGCCCCGAATTGGGTGAATATTCATTTATGGCTATGCTAACTAATCTAGGGGTGCACAGCCCCCGCCCCCTCCCTTTTGACGACATAAGTTCAAAATAAAAGTGCCACATGGCTCACTCGCTTACCGACCATGTTATCAATTTCAACGCGAATTACGGTATTTTAACAATGGCACATCTACCGTTACCAACGAAGACAAACACAGTCCGATAAGTTTTACTGGGGAGTAGTTAAAATTAGACTGGCGCGTTTCAAGCTAGGGTTCGGGAATGAAAGTCTGAGAGTGTGGAGGTAAATCTGTTTTCGAATACTACTGTACCTTAACCGGATTTTGGCATCCAGGTGCAATCTGTTCTGGGAATGTGTAGTCGGCGCGCCCCCCCCCCCAATATTTCGATACGATCAGGCATAATACCCTTGTCGATGATGAAAGGTGCACGTAAATTTGACATGGCAGGTAAGATACAGGTTTCATTCTGGGAAGTGAGGAGACCTCCAGCCGAGCTTAGCGTGGTCCACGTTAGAGCTCATGAGCAAGTGCGTGGGAACTGGAGGTAAATCAGATTCCTAGTATTATTACCGTATTGCGGATAACTATGAAATTGCAATATTCAGACAACAGAACCCGGAGGCTTTATTGTGTTACAAGACAAGAACTGAAATTACTAACGTAATTCCCGGCCGAGCGAGCCACCCGGTCAGCCCATCTCAAACAAAATTAAGGCTGGCGGAAAAATGTCTTGATATGAACTATGAACTAGTGCATTTGAAGTGGGGCTTTGGGAAAACAAGAGGGAAATATTCCAGGTAAAGCTGATTTCGAGTATCGCTGTAACACACCAAGTCTAGCCCAGCCGTGAGATCTTGTCGTACTACTCCGTGCATTCCGAGAAAGAACAACTGGTTTTAGCTGGTGGAACAGATTTAAAGCTCCTCCTATTCTCAATTATTTGCCACTCACCGGGAAGTTGGATCATTGGCCGCCCTCTCAATATGTCTACAAGTCTGCCAACTAGGCTTTTAGGCACAGCCTTTGAAGTAACAGACAGGTATGTGGATCGTTTCGAGCTAGACTACATACGCAATATGTATTAATTTAAGGGTCACCCGTAGGTATACAATCATCCAGCCTGTCGAGATAGATAAGTTTGGGATCAAATGGTATGAAATAAAATTCCCCGTTGAGTGATGTCTGAAATTTATCTTCCCGTGATGTTGACAGAGTTCATTACCAGCTCAGCCAATGACCAAGCAACAGGGCAAGCGGTCTGCATTAAAAAGATCCTGCAGCCGTTCAGTGGAGTTGATTTAGCAAAACGAACGTATAGAGAAATACATCTGCTAAAACAGATTCGCCATGAGAATGTAAGTGACACAATATGTACAATCGGCGGCTCGCGGCTTACTCCAATAGGTCATTGCCTTGGTTGACGTTTTCGTATCCCCAAGGGAAGATATGTAGGTGTATTATATCTAGACTTTCCCTATGCTATGCGCGCTTCCTGACATACAAAGCTATATCACAACAGAGTTCATGAACACTAGCCTAGGTACCCTTCTCAGCATAGGGCCTATGGAAGACCGATTTGTTCAATATTTTGTCTACCAAATTCTGGTTTGTTCACGCTCCAGCCTTAGTGAAGAAGCTCCTGGCTCACACGTTGTCAGAGGGGCCTGAGATATATTCATTCGGCAGGCATTGTCCATCGAGATATAATGCCACGTAACATTCTGATCAATGATAACTGTGATTTGAAGATCTCAGATTTTGGGCTTGCCCGCATTCATGACTACCAGATGACAGGATACGTCACCACAAGGTACTACCGTGCACCAGAAATTATGCTTTCTTGGCAAAGGTATAGTTATGGAGTGGATATCTGGAGCACTGGCTGTATCATGGGTGAAATGTTGTTATGAAAACCCCTTTTCCCTGGTATTGACTACATTGATCAATTTCGTGTTATCATGAACTCACTTGGGACACCCCTGCAAGAAGTTGTAGACCAGATATCAAGCAAGAATGTGAGTAGAAATGATTATTATGTTATGGATTTCTTCTGAATTGACTAAACCAACCAAGGCGCGGGAATTTGTTCTTTCACTTCCTAAATGTGAAGGGAACCTCATGTCGACAATTGTCCCCAGTATCAGCCAAGAAGGTAGATAGTTGTGCTGCCCTGTACCGAGACTTGCTGATACTAACTGACACTTATAACAGCCTTGGCTTTGCTGGAAAAAATGCTTGTCTTTGACCCGACAAAAAGGATTGATGCGAGCACAGCCTTGACACAACCCTACATAGCTGCTTATCACGACCCCTCAGATGAGCCCGCTGCAGAAAAGCAAACCAACTGGAGCTTTGAAGATTATGAACGAGATCTTGAGACGTGGAGACTAATGGTGTAAGTGTCCGTGCTTTTCCCTGTAAGTCTGACTGACAGAAATTTAGGCTCTCGGAAACTCTAGAGTTCCACTTTGTCGACCTGCCTAGGGGTAAGTCAGTCCTCAATATGTTCAACAATGGCTTTACAAACGTCTAATAAATATTTTTGATTTTCTTGTGCAATCTCTCTGCCGTATTTATCTATTATGAGTTCATGAGTCGGCCAAACGGTGATTTATCATTCAGTGTTTTTCAAAAGTTCGATTCTCAGCATGGATAGCTAGACCTGATGAAGCTCCTTCATTGTTAAACATTATTGTTGAATTGGAATACAACATGCATCTATATTCCTCAAATTTGGATTCCATACGCTAATGAACGGTGAAGGAGCTTCATCAGGTCTAGCTATCCACGCTGAGAATCGAACTTTTGAAAAACACTGAATGATAAATCACCGTTTGGCCAACGTACATAGTCCTAGTTTTGATCGCACATATCTTCCAAGCTAGCGCAAGCCTTCAGACAATAATAGTAGAACAGCTTATTAGATTTTAAATGTTGTCGGGCGTTTCTAATGCAGTTGCTCAAAATCTTTCTGCGTATAAGCGAGTGCTAAGTGGTTCAACCCGCCATGTAAACTACATTGCTGGAAATCAGATGATGGATGATGGATGATTTTTCTATATTTAGTAACCCAGAGCAGGACAGGATTGATTGGTTTGAACGGTTGAGCAGAGTAATAATGTTTCCGTCATTTCCATTACCAACTAGCCGTGTGCTGTGCATAGCTGTGTCCCATAATTGGACTTTGGGACGGATTGAGACCGATGAATAGTATTTTTTACACCGACTTGGACGGTCCAGTACTGAACAATTTTTTCCGCTTGAGCTCGTTGAAAATCTAACGCGGATGCTACTTTTTGATGCTGTTCTATCAATCGTAGCCTTTACTGCATGTACTCTGGATTTACTCTGCTCACCGCAATTCGAATGACTGGCTTACCTATACGCCCCACTATGCCCAAGGCGAGGATAAGCCGGAGACTTTGAGTTATCGTCCCGTAATAATTCTTTTAAAGCTTCCCAGCACTGCATTCATTCCACCAATGGAAGGTTCACAGATACGACCAGAAAATATCGTCAGTATAATCATGCTTAGTAGAGATATCACGACGAGAATAATGCTAGATGATAGAGAAGCGTTTCAGAACTCGGGTTCTCAGACTACGGAACTATTTGAACCCAAGTACCACGGCCAGGAAAGTTCTGGAACCTAAGTCGCAGAACCAAATCAATTCCAGATCGCGGGTCGCAAGACTCACGCGGTTCCAGAACTACCGAAGTACTCGAACTCGAGTTTCACGACGAGCAGAGTTCTAGGACTGTGGTCACAGAACCAGCTCGGGAATCTATTATTTTTATTTTTAAAACAGTCTTAGACTCAAAGTTGGATCTTGGCGGGTCTAGTTGAGGATGAGTGCCAGGTCTATTTTAGGACCAATACAGTCCCCAGAGCCTCTTGGTTGATCTCTGGGGTCGATGTGAGCGCCCGTGGGAACAGTGTTCCATAGTCCTGTGAGCCATGTTGCTCCGGGTATCACGGTCTTTGCGGGGATCATGATTACTTCATTTGAAGATGAACCCGTCTTCCACCGTTAATTTGATAAACTTCAATTTTTCTATTTGCCATGTCTCTGCAGCCACTTCTTAAAGCCATCGGAGATCAACTCGAGGCACCTAGGTCTTCGAACGTTTCTATGTTGTTGATAATCCAAGGATTGCATGCATCATAATAGGACTCCTGTGAGAGCCGTGATGCTTATGAGAAGGAGTCAGCAAGATCGACTAGCGAGTCCAACAAGTCCAAAAAATCAAGACAAGTCACGGCTCTCACAGTTGTCACGGCTTTGGTCAGAAGAATTTGAGAGTTGCTGGGCGTGCTCTGCATGTTTGAGGTCATTCTCCGAGAGAAGGATGCGCGTTGCAGGAGGAAGCTTGGCCTTTTGGGCAGCGGCCAGCTGCATCAATTGATATGTCTCCGTTGCAAATGGCCAGCGGCGTGCAAACGTGCGAAGACTGACCAAAATATCCTCAAAAGCCTTTATGTTTTGTTCATCTTCTAGATTTTCCAACAGTGCAAATAGAGCGACAGCCGCATAATGTGTAGATTCCACCGACATAAACTTCACAGACCACAAAGAGCGGAATTGGTTCAGGGTTGTATGTATACCCCGGCCTGCGAAAATCAATAGGCTCTTGAACCGCTTCTTAATATTTCTTTCGCTATCCGGGGTGCTTGCTTGGACGAACCTGGACAAACACGCGACTGCATTGTAATATCGCATACTTCACGACGATGGGGTCAGATTTGATTTGCAAGGATCAATTAGCTTAACTCACCGCATCTCTATGAAAGCAGGCACTTCTGCCTTATCGATGGATCCTGAATTATCTTCGGCCCACTGTTGTAGGCGTGCGTAGCATGAGTCGATCTTCGTAAGGTCAGGGCAAGTAGGCTTCGCCTCCCGAAAAAGGTAATCAGAACAATCTCGCAAGATAACGGCCAGATCGAACATAGCTCTCATCACATGATAAGAGTGGGCTGGAACTGGGTCGACTTGTTTAGGATAAGGGATCCACGGGCCTGTCGAGATATGAATTTGCGGGAAATCCTCATACAAGAGGCCTTTTATCATTGATGGTTTTTCTAACCTCAGCGTGGCATGTCTACGCGCGTGATTAGTCAATGAATTTGAGTGTGATGAACTGTACTTACGAATTCAAACTGAAGAGGCCGCATATTGTAATATCAATGGCTCTTGCCATCTCCTGGTCCTCATGGTTCGCTTCTTTTATGAGCGTCTCTCGAAATTTAGTCACTTGATTGATACAGGCTGCCATTTCAGTCAATTGTTGCATGGCCAATTTTTCCCTACCCATCCCACAAGCCCTGTTCAATTCAATCAATTTTTACTGCTTATGCGATCCTAGAAAAACTCGAGCGGTACGTACCAAGTATAAAGATTCCCTCTCGCTTGTAGGGTGGGAAGAGACAAATTTCCGCCTTCTTTGTGAAGCAGACAAATTGCCTCTTCAAAGAAATGTTCACCGCGGGAACTAATTACATTCGGTACAACAAAAGCTTCATCATAGTCCGAGTAAAGCTGTGCATTGACAATCTCGTCAGCGATCTGTGTTTCAAGAAGTCAAGATACAACTCACGCAGGCCACAGCTAAAATGCTATTAACAAGAAACGGTGAGCAGAAGTGAGAGCTCAACTCCTTGGAGCGCATATCCCGTAGAAACAGGTCACGGTCTAGGTAATACGAAATAGAGTGCTGCCATGTAAAATAAAGAGAAATCAGGTGAGAAGCGAAGTCGTCGTCATCTATGGTCGACGTCCATGGCTTTGCAGGAACCTCAAAGATAGGGATATCGGATAGACGATTGATATCCATGAATTTACTTCGGTTCCGTTGACTTTGTCTGGGAATATTATCGCAATTGTCGGTAGCAGGGCTTTGAGCTAGATATTGTCGAATTTCCGCTAATGTCCCGTTATCACGAATCAGCTTCAAAATTCCTGGAGCCATTTGCGCGTCATCCTTGCGGATGGTCTCCACAAGTTGAAGAAGCAAGTCACGGTCCTGTTCCAACGATTCAATTTTTTGGATGAACTTGATCCTACGCCGACCATCGTTCTCGGTGTTGATCACGCACTCTGTCTCGGCTGTTTGACAAGGAATGCAGGGTACACCCCCTACACACTGGTCAAAGTCAGGGGTGGCACTTTTTTTACGGGAGGCATCCATACCCTTGATCTGCGTTTTTGACAAGCTGAACAGGCAGTGCTTGCTTTCCGATGCTGTGGTATGAGGGTTTCCCCAGCCTCGCAAGGTCTTTCAATAGGACGCGGGGCAATATTTATGTACGACTTGAGTGGTAGCATGTCGTATAATTTTGTGCCAAGGGAAAAGCTGGGGATAGATACTTTGGACAAAATCCAGCCGGTGGCGAGAACCCGCTGATACATAATAGAGGGGTGAGTCCTTGCGTGGGGTAACTAGCCCCAAAGCGTGAAATCTGATATCATGATTTGTAATTTCATGTAAGTAAAATTATCTAGAAAATGTCGAACAGTTGATAAAAGACGGGATGGGACCTCCGAAGTGGAGTTTCGAAACGCCTTAATCTTCTCGGGTTATCTGATTTTGGAATCCACAGGCTTCTTTATGCTAAACGCCTCGTGAATCACTGCTACATGTAGCTGCCGATGTGATACATATAAACGAGTCACGAATCATGGAGACGAGATTCTGTGGGGAAACCAACAAGAACCTGCGATCAGGAGTGGGGCCGCAACAAAAGACGAAAGATTAAATGGAGCTTTGTTCAAATTTGTTAATTAATGAACTAAAAAATACGACGCAGTTTTCACGACAGGCAGGTCGATAGATCTTCAAATTGTCAACATCGTATATACATGCTGCCTCGCGGGTTGACAATTTTTCCTCCTTTCGATAATCCGGATAGCAAGCAAGATACGTTTTTCATGTTCTGGCAATTTTTGACGATTTCGGAGCGAATTGGAGGCATGGTGTTTTGTTGAATAAGAGCGGATGAATTGATCAAAGCGTTTTGGTTCTTGGTTGGGGTGTCTCGGCCAAACGTGTATCACGCACGCTTGTTGAGTACTGTAACGTATTTCACAAGTGAGCGGGCCACCCCAAAACACATAGTAAATGAGATATATTACAACCTAATATCTCAACAACATGAGCTTCTATTATGTTCTCCTTTTAGAAAAACACTCCTTGGACTACCTCTAGTACGTCCCTGGAATTTATTTCATTTTTATGGCCAATGAATACGAATATATATCTGTATTTTGACCTTAAAGAGCTAGATCACGGTATATATTTTTTGGTAATATGATAAAACCCTTCATTAAACTACATTGAATTACAGAGTCAAACCTAAAGTTATCGTAGGGAAACAGTATCGAAAATTTGATACGGTTTACTTGCGTTGTTGCTGAGACGTTAAATTATTTTGCTATGTGTTTTAGGGTGGCCCGCTCGCTTGTGAAATACGTTATCACAGCGGTCAAACCCTGTAATATTAGACTTCGACAAAGCCCGTTAAAGTAGAGACATTTTTAGCACCGCCAAGAAATTTATGCATTCATGGGCGTTCTTGGCAAAATGGGTCTCGCTAAAACCTATTAATGCACATAAATAGACCTAAAAGGCCAAATTCTACATTAAATTTGCATAATCATGGGCTTTGGGCCTTATAATCACAAAGGCCCATGGACGGGCGATGTCGCAGTATACGGGCCGGGGCCTGTATTGGAATTATCGTGAGATACAGTGACGGGTCAGAAGTATAACGTATTCGTTAAGCGAGCACATGCGCAGCTCGCTTAACGAATACGTTATGCACCCCATTAGATTATATAATATTCTGCCAGTTATAAAAATCATAGTAAATTGTTGTCCGATATCGTGTGAAGGCCTCTACCACCTGTGATATTGAAATACTGTTTCAACCTGGATTGTTTCAGCAACTGCAAAATATGAAAAAATGGTTTAATACAGAGTTTTAGAGAGGTTGAACCCATATACAAAGCGGTAGAAAAGGCGGGCACTTCTGGGGTGCAATTACTTATCCATGAATATACACGGATGATCACATTCACAAAAAGTTAGCGGTAATTGCCAAGTCCAGCCCAGCCGTGTTAAATAACGTAATTCCCTAGCGAGCGGGACACCCGGTCAGCCGGGACACCTCAATTCAATAAATTACAACTTGATATTTTAACAACCATAGCTCCTTTTAGATTTTCCTTGTAGACGTAAATTCTTTATACTATCTCAAGTCTATCCCTAGGATTTGAATAATTTTTGTGGGTGGCAAAGTCAAAGATGTACATCTATCGAAGATTTGATGGAGTTTACATGCGTTCGTCGCTGAGATATAAAATCACATTTACTATATATTTTGGAGTGTCCCGGCTGACCGGGTGTCTCGCTCACTAGGGAATTACGTTACAATCGCTCTATGACGTAACCTTGTATATATCGATGGGGATCACCCTTCAGTTATGTATCAGCGGGTTCTCGCCACCGACTGAATTTTGTCCAAAAGTATCTATCCCCGGCTTTTTTCCTTAGGACAAAATTAAACGACATGCTACCACTCAAGTCATACATCAATATTGCAAAGAGCAAAATGCTGCGACGAAATTGATCAGGGTGCCCATCTGGGATTTACAGACCCTCCAGGAAGAAGCTTGTCCGGACAAAGATAAAGGTTTTCTCTTACACAGTGCCAAATAGATTCGTGGGGGATAAAACTGCAGGTATTTCTACTGTGCAGGTATTTCTACTGTGCAGCTATTTCTACTGGGGAAATGGGCAAAACGTAACCTCGGACCAGAGAGCAGGGAGGAGGGTGTTGAGTGGAAGAGGCTGGAGAATGACGATATATGTGCTTTCATTGGTCACCTTTAGATACTCATTTCCTCTTAGAGTTGTGAGCACCGCCTCCGCAGCGAAGGGGCCAATGGACTGTGGTTTGCACCTGACTCAACAGTAGGGCAGGGAGTCAGGTGGGGTACCCGCTTGTACTTCCCTCCCAGCTCCATTTACCCACTTCACCATTAACCCAAATATGGAACTTGGCCCATACCTTACCTTCAACGGAGTAGACTTTGAATGTACACTCTGTGAGAGGGCTTTTGCCTCCAAAGTCTCTCTCTACGCCCACTGCAGGAAAACATCCCGACATAAGTGGTGTGAGAGGTGCTCTCGTGTCTTTATTTCAATGGCATCTAAAGATGCGCATCTCAAAGCTTCGGGCAGACATAACATTTGCTTACGATGCTCGACGTCACGGGATTTTGAGACCCTTGGCGAGCTTGAGGCTCACTTGACGAGATATCATTACCTTTGCTTAGACTGCAACCTGTATCATGAGTCCGGCGAGAATCTTCGAGAGCATGACGTTGACATACATCACTTGTGTGGCAAGTGTGAGAAATACTTTGCGAACAAGAACAAACCTTAGAAATGGTATAAGGTACCCGACTAATTTTGTCTGTTCAATGCTGACCTATCTCTCCAGCATCAACAGAAACATCAACCCCGAACCATGGAATGTTGCGGTTGCTACAAGACCTTCAAATCCTTCTCTGGAGTCCTCATCCATCTCGAATCTGGGGGCTGCCCATCGGACATTACCGAGGATGAGATCGATACCATGGCCCGTGAATGTTACCAAAGTAGAATGTATATCAATCATCAGCTCGAGGATGGAGGCTGGACTTATGAATGCCCTCACTGCGCGACTGATTTCCCGAAACTCTCAGCCCTCTATCAGCATGCCGAGGGTGTTCCATCTTGCTCATACCTTGCCATTGAGTACGGGTGTCTGGCGAAGTTGGAACGTTTTATATCCCGCAATTTGGAGTAGCCTAGCTGGTCCTAGGGCGTTTCTGGTTCCATTTAGTGCCACCCACGTCACTAGCTGAAATTTTCCCAGCCAATCTGTCATAGCTTGTACCGCAATTCTGAATGACTGGCACGGATCGCGTCGGCCCACGCTGGCCCTGACCTCACACAGTGGAGGCAATTATTAGCTTGAATCCATAAATATTTTCTACAAGCCCAGATGCTTTTAACATATGCAGCATATGCTACGGTAAGCCAGTAGTGCAAAGACAACAAAAATGGCCAAAATATTGAAGAGACCTGCGCTACGTATATATAAATTGATCTACACTGCGCAGCGAGTAATTGCACAGGCTTTCACCCAGTCAATAATGGCTAGATGGTTTAGGGCAGCTGCATGATTAGTATAATAATAAAAAACTGTCTAACCTAATCAGGTAGGCGGAGAAATACTGTCCTTCACCGGGGAACAAGGCAAAGTCATACATCTTGGCATTTGGAGACGCGATAGTCACTTTGCGCATTTACCTCGTTAAGACGAAGCTGAAATTTTTCTTCTGGGCTTTTATTAGCTCCTATTCGGCGAAATTGCTACTTGACATCTTCTAGGTTCAGATTTATTGCATGGATTGCTCTTTCGAGCCATCGTCCTCAATCATCCCCAATCATCCCCAATCGTCCTCAATCGTCCTCAATCGTCCCCAATCGTCCCCATTCGTTCTCGGCCATTCCCAGTTCTCGCCAGTCCTTTCCAGTCCTTTCCAGCCGTGACAGCCACATGGCCAACACAACAAGTATACACCCTGCATGCGACTGTGCCGAGCATCAGACAGACTACCAGCATTGGCCCAGGGAAAATGCAGAGATAAGAATTGCTTCGTGCATGCGGATATGTCCTTTTTGTGCGAAGAAGCATTCGAACGCTAGCCGACTCCGAAAGCATCTGCGCCAGCGCAAATATCGCGACCGGAATATCTCCATCGCATCGGAGCGTCCTGGTGCTGTCGGCGTGGGGCACTTTCCCACACACCATCAACAAGGAGCCCGAAAGTCTCAGAATCAGGATTGCATCGGTAATCATATGAAGTCCTACAGCTCAGCTCTATCTACAAACTATGTTCAATCCAAATCCGAGGACGATCTGAATTCCAGCCTACGTGAAATTCAAGCCAACTTCGGCCCTGAATTTGGCGTCCTCTCCAAATGCCACCTTTCTTACTGGAACCGCATGTCAGATCAAAACCAGGATCTCTGGCTGAAATCTACATCGTCGGTCCCTCGCCTCCTTGATGGCTCCCACTGCTGGCGCGTTCGAGCTCCTCTCGCTCGCGAGCTCTTCATGGACACTATAGAAGAGATATCAGCCAAAACGTCGACGACTCAGAAGAGCTCTGAGTCTCGATTCCGGGCTAATTTCCAAGGTGAAGTAGATGAAAAATTCGACCCATATGTTGTCCTCTCGCAGCTTATTGATCCTGATCTGAATAAATCTGCATTTCTCACTGGTTTACGGTTGCCGTCAATAGACCACTTCGGGTTTCGCTCACCGTGTGAGATCTCCACTACTATAGAACCATTCGATGAGACGAACAATCAAGTGAATTTGACCCCAAAATACTCATTTGTGGACTTGCATATCGGTATGTCAATATTGCAGATAGCACCACTCACTGAAAAATCTATACTGATTCTTGAGAAGACTATGGCGCGGACGGATTGTCAACAGTAATTGGAGATTGCCGAAAGATATGGCTACTTTATCCACCCACGGATAACAATTTGAATGCCATGAAGTCTATTGACGGCCAGCGTGGAAAGTTAGTCCGCTTAGTGCGCCGATTAGAAGGCGGTGTTCTTCTGGAAACAACATCATCACATGCAATATTCCTTCCAGCAGGCTGTGCCCATGCCACGTTCACCCTTCAAGGTGGTTACCTGGTTGCCAAGGATTTCACGACTGCAAAGTCCCTGAGTGCGATTGCAAGCTTCATCACATGTGGACTGGATAAGAATTTGCCGACGGAGGCTCGAGAAATTTGCTTCGATTGGTTTGAACGTTGTTTAGATGTCACATTATCCCAGCAGCATGTGCTTGCAGCAGTTTCCGCATGGTTAAAGGCGGAAAAAACGCTCGCAAGCTGGGCATCGACTCATCGAAGGTGGCGAGTAAATGTTAGACGTTTGTGGGAGCATCACTGCCAGGACTCGGTGGTCAACTGCCCATGTGAGGCTCAAGAACCAATTTCATTCTTCCAGCATTTTTCTTCTGTTCATTTGGCCTCTTTGCTTTCTTCATCTCAACTACGACGGAGTCGGTGACAAGTTATATCGCGAAAATCGGCAATGATGAACGCACAATATCCCAAATGTGTACTGCATTTTCTCTACTTACAATGTAAAGTTATTTATCACGCTGGTCCAGTCTTTTCATGCCACTGTCTCTTCGGGTTCAAGGTGGAGAATTTTCTTCATCCACCGAAACCTTTTGTTGTCTATGCTCCAAATTCGACGCGACGTAGGGGTCGTGCTGTAGACTGCACTGTAGCATAGACTGAACGAAACCTCTGGTGGTACTCGCTCAATAGCAGTATCCCAGATGGTTATTGTTCGGTTAGTGCTCAGCATGTAGCTGTAGCGCACTCCGGGTGGCCACATCTGATTCAGATTGGCAAGAGCCGACGAAGGGAGGGCGCCGTCAATCTTGAGCTCATCAAGGATGTCTTCCCTTGTATATAGCCAACAGTAAACCACAACAAAGCGGCCATCATCAAGGCTTCGAATATCAGAAACTTTGGCAAAGGCGGTGCTGTGTCCGGTGTCTACATTGACAATATTTCCACGACGTAGAGTCCAGGACCCAAGAGGGGCCAAGTTTACCTTCAGGAGATACTTCCATGGCTTGCCGCCATTGATTGGGAGCGGTTGTAAGTTCTCAACTCCCTCTCGCGAAACGGCGTAGAGCTCTTGAGCTGGTGCAGCCAACCAAGGCCGTCGAACAACAATCCCTAAACGCGTGTAGCACAAAGTTTCCAACAGCACCCACTCACAGCAAACTCGAGCCAGATTTAATGCTGCTATAGCTTCAATAGTCTTGGACGTAAGTGAAGATGAAAATAAACTGAGCTTCTTACAGACGATGGAGAAGAACCTCGAGACTGGATCGGGATCATTAGATGCTGGGCCTTTCTCATCTACCTCATAAATGGTGGCCGGATTTTCGAATATGCAGGCGAACGCTTCGCCTAAGGGTGTGTTCATGTCGCCAGTTTCGACAAGCTTTGAGTGCATGTCGTCGAGGCAATCTTCGAGGATTTTCTTCACATTATCGGTTTCGGAATGTTGCTGTACTGGATCCGGTATTCCACAATTGACGGCGGTCTTGTTGTAGTTACCAGTGGCGCATGGTGGGGTGGAAGTTTGAAAGTCGAAGATGTCGGTATGTAGTGCAGGATTATCACTAGTAATCTCATTCTCTTCATTCGTGCCCATGTCCATGTCCATGGCCATGGCTTCAGAATGGTGACCATCAAATTGTATCCACGGAGTGAAATCGACATCGTAGGGGAAGTTGAGCCCGGAGGGAGATAGATCTTGAGCGAAGGTCAGTAGAATTTCACTTTGGATTTCCGTCAATGGGACTGATTTTTTGTGGCAATGTAGTAATATTGATGCAAACAAGGACTTTTCAATACCATCGGGGCGTTGCTCAGTAAGGTTTTTGGGATAAAGGTCAGTCGAGTAGGCACTTGTCGAGGCAAGGGAATCCAGCTGTGTTATCAGACCTGGTGGGTCAACGGTGCAGGAAAGAACATCAGGCGCGTTTTCTATGATCTTATCCCTCGCTCGACCATCAAGGGTTGCAAAGGCGGCAAGGTGTATCGCAAAAGATTGCGCAAACTGGATCCGTCAGTCCGGTCCGACATGAGCTGGTGGTCATTGACATACTTTAGGAGAGGCTGTCCATCGGCGATAAATGTGGGCTCGGTCAGGAAATAGCTAGAAGAGATAGAATAGTGAGCAATGATTCTCAGAGCCCTGGGCTTTGCTCACCAAAATATCAGCGTGCAGGTGGGTTGAAGACGCAGGCATTGTGTCGCGAGACGAAGAAGTAGGAAAGAATCGAAGAGAAGAGCTGGAAAGCTAAACGCAACGATTCTGCCGGCTCCTTCCGCCTGAGTGCTGCATGAGCCTCTTGTTCCTTCCCCAGCTGTGTCCCTGTCGTCCTCTTCACAGGAAATGCGCTGATTGTCCGTCTCTAGGAGCACCAGGACTGTTCCCAGGACTACCAAAATCGTCTCCAGGAACCACCAATACCGTCGCCAGGAACTACCAATCCCGTCTCTAGGAACCACCAATCCCGTCGCCAGGACCACCAAATCCCGTCTCTAGGAACCCCAACCCCGTCTTCAGGAACTTCAGGATCCACCAAGGTCGCCAGGATCTACCAAACCCGGCCCCAGGACCACCAAATCCCATCGCCAGGAACCCCAACCCCGTCTCCAGGAAACCCAGGCAAGAAAGGCACAATCTTTAACCAGACACCAAGGCGACAGGTGTCCAAACAAAGGATACCCAAGGTGCATCCTTTCTTTGACGCACTAATAAGATTGCAAGTCTGGCTGAGCTAAAGCCGTGCGGAATCAGGACCAAGCCCTCAAGAGCCACCCAACATCCCGTGAGAGCTCCGATAAGAGCCACCACTCCGATGAGAGCCCACCACTCCGGTAAGAGCCATCACTCCAAGTAGACTCCGTCAATCGAGTGTTTTTCAAGGGCCGTAAATGAATGCGCGTCTCAAAGTGACTGAATCCTATAGGCCCAGCCACCCCTCCAGGGAGAGCCACTCCGGCGAGAGCCACCACTCCGGCGAGAGCCACCACTCCAATAAGAGCCCTCACTCCAATAAGAGCCACCACTCCAATAAGAGCCCTCACTCCAATAAGAGCCCTCACTCCAATAAGAGCCCTCACTCCAATAAGAGCCACCACTCCGGCAAGAGCCTCGACTCTGGAGAGCCCCGACTCCGGCGAGAGCTACGGCTCCAGAGAGAACCCCGACTCTGAGCCATGACTACGTGGGGATTAATCACTCTAGGATCGTAACAGAAGGTTTCAAAAACCTTTTGCCTCCTAGAATTACGAAACAGGGCACCCTAAAGTGGAGCACTGGTATCGGTGGGCCAATCAAAACTTTCCACCCGCCAGCAGCCCAAAAGTAGGCCAAACTTCAAATGGGTCTGAATCATAGATAGGCTCACTTCGAGGTTCAGAGGCTCAAAAAAGTAGTGGCTCTGGATTCCCAAATCTTTCCCAGCCATTGTGCTTTGGTTTGTGGACCAACCAACGAGCATTCTCCCAGGCCAAAGGCTGCCAATACTTGGAAAATTAGGTGCGTGTCTTCTTTTCATTTCACTAAAGTCGGGGACTGCAATCATCTATGGGAAGCTAGCTCGCGTGCAGACTACCACCGTCCAGTATGAACCTTTTTGAGTCGCAAGCCAGTCTCCATCTTGACGAAAAGCCAAATGCCCGGTCTACCCCGAAATCGGAAGGCCGGAGCTGGTGCAGGCAGGTTGAAAAAATTTCCAGCCAGACCCGGGGGATGCTAAGGTATTAGGAAAATGCACGGGCCTCTTGAGCTAAGAAGGGCTCATCTACTATGATTTGCGATTTCACCGCACTCTTTTGATTTCATTGCGGTCTATCACCGTTTGATTTACTTGACTGTCGAAGCGTTTAAAACACATTTAATATGAGCACTGTGGATAATAATAATTATTACTATTGAGAATTTTGATTGTCCATATCAAGCCCTCAGAAATATTCATCAATCTAATAAAGCCAGAAGTGTTGAAAGCATTTGGTCACCGTACTCATTGAATATTCTCAGTAACTACGTGTGAATGAAACGAGAACGGTGAAATGTTTTTCAATGTTATTTTCCACGTTCGATTCCTCGGCATAGTTAACTAGCTCTGACGAAGTTCCCTCTGTTGACCTGGAACAGAAATGCAAGTATTCGGTTAAACCTGAAGTTCACAGACTAAAAAATGGTGGGCTGACCGGTCGGTCGAGCATCTTGCTAACAGTGGGCTTCTTCACGCATCGAAAAGTATATTGGAAGCACATGAAATGGTACTCGAACATCCATCAAAAGACATGAACGTTAAAAGTGATGCGCATATTACTACCTTACAACCATTTGGTGTCTTGATCAGTAAAGAAAGGGTCGTTTGGGCGTTCTTGAATCTCATGTCCAAATATGGACTTTTATTCGTCGATTATATTAATACATATTCCATTTCAACCTTCTAACTCATATTATTTCTTCACAGACGATCGCTAGCAATGGTCACAATCAAGAAAGATTCGGATCATTCCTCGATAAGAAAGTTGGCGCGTCAAAAGCAATGTCGCCGCAGAGCAAACATGATGAAAAAAGCATGTGAATACAGCAAGATATGCAACGCCGATGTATGCGTGGGAATTCGCATGCGAGAAACGGGCCAGGTCCATATTCTGTCAGCAGACCCTTCGGACTTTTGGGCTTTTCTTTCTTCACACCTGGTACGCCTAGTTTATGACGTTATTACAAGATAAAAGCTAACTGATTAGAGCTCATACTATCCGACTCCAAATCTGGTAGCCGATCATGATTTGAAGAAGTTCGGGGCAAACACAACAGTCAACTCTACGCAATATAAGTTATAGACACTAGATGCGAGGCTGTTAATGTGCTAATTTGCGGTACTTAGTTGTGGATCTTTTTAGGAAATATTGTATAAGACTACGATGATGCTGAGCAGTGTCCTCCCCAAGGTGGAGAAATAAATGATTTACTTTGATCCAATGAGGTGTAGTGTAGGATCGACATTAGTAAGCTCATGCCAAGGGCCATGACAACCAGCTTCCATTGAATTGCTGGAGATGTTCGAAAATAGCTTCTTGCTTGTAGCTAGCGTTCGAATGCTACAGTCGCGACCGCTATTGCCTTCCATGCCGGAACCTCAAGAGGCGCCTGTTTCAAACCCCCATCACATGATATACTAAACCTGATTTAGAACGAACTTGATTACTAGTTTTGCAATTACCATGTAATATTACTAGGCCACATGCTACAGCACCATGATGTAAACTCTGACATGCTATAACAGAAATCGTGGCAATATCATATTTCATACACCAAAGACCACGTCTTGTCTCGTGAGGCGCTTGCGGCGTCTTACCGCACTACCCCTCTTCGTGGCTCAAGAGATATATCGTAACAATACTTTCTCTTTCTTCAAGACACTCAATGAGCTAAGTAAGCATTCCAAGCTACCAGACTACCCGGGTAATTTTCTACATTCTGGTATGATTTTTATCGGGCTTTTCCTTACAATAACAATGGACTTAGAAATGTCCGCATCGAATGACCCTCTTACCGGAATTGAAGCCGCAGTCCAGCTTCAATACTTAACACAGACTGGAAGCACGGCTGACTACGCTTCGGAGTTTCTGAGGCTCCGGAGTAGGATCACACGGGAGACATGGATTGCGTCCCTGTTCTTTGTTGGGCTTAAAGAAGAGGTACAAGATGGAATTCGTCGTTCAGGGAAGCTTCCTGACACATGGGAAGGGATGGCAGAAAGAGCAATGGCTGTTGAACGCCAATTCAATGAGGAGCGAAGGCAGCGTGGTCTATGTTTCAATTGTGGGGAGCCTGGCCACATAGCAAAAAACTGTTCAACATAGTCTCGTAATGTCAACGATGGGGTACCAGACAGTAGATTGGGCCGTTGTATGTGCCCGATATCGCGGCGGCTGGTGTCTATTTTTAGAACTGCTATATTACGAAAAGATAACATGCATCGTTTCATGACGGTCTGGTACTATAGCACTCAGTTTCAGAACGCCTCTACAAATACGGAACTATCTATATCTGGATTAGCGCATCATGTGACTAGGGTTTGAAAGTGTATTTCAGTCTTGACAACATGGAAGGCGATGGCGGGCGCTACTGTAGCTGATCAACTCTCGGACTGTAACAATTGAAGCCAGCAGCCCGCTACTGTACCTTGGGACACTCGAGGAACACTCGGTAATCCAGGGAGGTTGCGTTGTGATTAAGGTTATTACGATATAAAGTCGCGTGTTGTGTACCGAGCGGAAGCTTATCCCTTACCGATGGCGGACCCACCTGCGGGAGGGCCCGAGACACCTCCCACAAACACCCAAGAAACCACCGCCAGCTTCACTGAGGAAGATCTCGAAGCCAGGAATGTCATCGAGAACCGGAAGCGAACTCGGAGTGGAGATGCCTTCGCTCCTTCGGATCCAGCCGGTCGAATCACCACCAAGGAGGTGTGGAAACTGATCAGCACGCTGAAGGACGTTATCCGCCACCAAACAGCGACCATCACAGCCACCCAAAATGAACTCCAGGAGATCAAGCATAACCAGAATGTCCTCCAAGAACAGAATGAGAGTTTACATGAGGAGTTAAAGGCATTGCGAGCACAAATCGAAGCCAGCCCGACGGTGACAGCGACCAGGTCCTGGGCTACCGTAGCAGCTGAGGGCGGCAGTCGCACTTCCCCGCTGAACCCCCAACGACCCGAGAAAGACCAGGATTGCGTCCGAATCAGCACCCAAAGGACCTTTGTCGACCCAAGAGACAACAATGACAATGACGGCAACACTTTTAGGAGATATCTCCCCATCGACACCGCCAATAACCAGATCCGCACCGCATTGCAGAGTAACGCCGCCACGCAAAATGCCCAAGTGGCCGGCATCGGCACCACCAAAACTGGCTACATAATTCGATTCAAAAACGCGGAGTCAGCTCAGATGGCCCGCGACAATGCCGAGTGGCTACACCAATTGGGCAACAACACGAAGCTAGTAAAACCACGATTTGGAGTCGTCGTCCACCGGACCCCAACGGAGGAATTCGATCTTGAGACCGGGGCCACCCAGGCAGCAGCGAAAATCATCGAAGACAACAAGCTACTGGAACACGGCTTTCACATCGAAGAACTGGCCTGGATGAAGTCAAAAGACAAGACACTGGGGAAATTCGCATCAATGGGAATCTGGTTCGACACCGCGGAAGGAGCGGAGTACATGCTTCGGAAGGGGTTCCTGGTCAACGGGAACTTCATCACCACTGTTTAACGACTTGAAATCAAGAAGAAGAGGTGCTTCCGGTGCCAACGCTTCGGCCACCTAGCGTGGACGTGCAAGGAAACACCACGATGCGGACACTGTGCAGGGCAGCACGAACAGGAACGCTGCCCACCCGGGATGAGAGCCCGGTGCCTAGACTGCAGCGACGAACATCCGACTGGCGATCGACAATGCCCAACTCCGGCGACCTCCAATCCTACAAGATGCTAGAAAGGAACCTTCGAGTCCTACAGTTGAACATGATGAAATCGGGACCGAGAATGGAGGCACTGATCAATGACCCCCAGAGCCAAGAGCTGGATGTTCTTCTGATCCAAGAGCCATCCATTACCACGTACCGCACGCATATCAACCATAACGCCTGGCGACTATACCGACCCACCACGCAGGCCGATGCAGTTCGATTTCGCAGCCTAGTCTATGTAAACAGACGAATCTCCACCTCCGTACACCGTCAGATACCTTGCGACCACCCAGACGTCGTAGCCATCAAGATCTGGACGGACAGTTCCCAAACCCTTCTTTTTTCGGTCTACATACCACCAGTACCACTCTTCACAGCCGATGACGCATCAGCAGTACCAGCGCTTACGGCGATACAAAATACCACCACAGCCGCGACCCAAGACGAACAGCTGTCCACTAGCATCATTCTTTCTGGCGACTTTAACCGACATCATCCGATGTGGGGGAGCAATCACATCCCACCCAGATTCGTCGAAGACGCCAGCGACTTAATCGACTTTTTCCAAAGTCACAATCTCCACAGCTGCCTCCCTCGGGGTACGGCAACATACTGGGCCTTGAACAACCCAGGACAAAATTCGACCATCGATCAGACAGTGACAGACAGACCAGATCTGCTTATCAAATGCCGTCTATATCAAGAGAATTACGGATCCGACTATCGCGCCACCTACTCGGAATGGAACCTTCAACCTCAAAGCAAGCCAAACAGCAAAGCGAAGAAAGCGTACGAGCGCGCGGACTGGGCCAAAATCGGCGAGGAAGTAGCCCGGCAGATGAGTCCATGGAAAGACATCAAGACGCGGCCAACGCTCGACCGAGTGGTGGAGAGGTTCACATCAACGACGGCCCAGGCAGTTGACCGATTCACGCCCGATACTCGCCCAACGCCATACTCCAAGCGATGGTTTACACCGGGTCTCAAGGTTCAGCAAGTTGAAGTCAACCAACTACGCAGGAGGTGGCAAGCTAGCTGTGCGGAGCTGGGACGAGGCCATGTCAGCACCGCTGCTGCCTTTCAGACCATGCAACAAAAGCGTCGAGCATGGACCCGAGCGATAGAAAAGGCTAAAGCATCGCATTGGAGGCAATTTCTAGATGAGGCTGGTGAAGGAAAGCTCTGGAAGGCTGCGACTTACATGAAGCCTCGAGAGACGTGGGGATGCATCCCCGCACTACAGGTTGGATCGGAGGAGCTCACCCAGAACGAGGATAAAGCGAGAGCTCTCCTGGATGCGTTCTTCCCCGTAATGAATACACCTGGCCCCAGCCCACCAGCTTCACCGCAGCCAGAACTCTCGTGGCACCCGATCACGGAGCTCGAGATCGAGCGATCACTGAAGACAGCGAAAGGAAACACTGCGCCAGGGGAGGACAACCTGCCGATGCTGGTCTGGAAGAGGCTATGGGTACACCTGAAAGCCTTCATCGTCAGCATCTTCACAGCATGTGTAAATTTAGGGCACCACCCAAAACAATGGCGAAGTGCAAAAATCGTCGTCCTACGGAAGCCAGGCAAACCGGACTACTCGATTCCTGGGGCCTATCGTCCAATCTCGCTTCTGAACACGCTCGGTAAGCTCCTTGAGGCTGTGATGGCCCGGAGGCTGTCCTAACTCGCAGAAAAGCACAGCCTGCTACCAAACAGCCAGTTCGGCGGACGCCCAGGTAGAACCACTGAGCAAGCCTTGCTGGTTCTGTCCAATGCTATCGACCAAGCGTGGTATAAACATAAGGTGGTAACCTTAATTGCATTCGACCTCAAAGGTGCCTTTAATGGGGTGAATTGGATGAGCTTAGACGCCTCTTTAGAAGCGAGAGGAATCCCGACGGTGGCAAGGCGATGGATCGCGAGCTTCATGAGTGACCGGCACGCCAATATTGGTTTTGATGACTTCCGTACCAAGACAGAGCCGCTAGTGAATGCAGGGTTAGCGCAAGGGTCACCACTCTCTCCTATCCTGTTTGCTTTCTTCAACGCCGGTCTGGTCGATCAGCCCGTTGACTCCCACGGAGGCGCGTCGGCATTCATTGACGACTACTTCCGATGGCGAGTTGGCCGCTCGGCCGAAGAAAATGTAGCCAAGATACAGTCCGAGGATATTCCTCGTATTGAGGAGTGGGCGCGACGAACTGGATCCTGCTTCGCGGCGGAGAAGACTGAGCTCATCCACCTCACCAGAAAGAGAGGAGAGCACCTGGAAGGCGTGACCTTCGATGGAGCTGACGTCAAACCGTCACCCACAGCCAAATTGCTGGGGGTGGTGTTCGACCAGGGACTGCGCTGGAAGGAACACGTTCAGCAGGCCATCAAACGCGCCACCAAGACAACTATCGCTTTAAGCGGACTACGACACTTGCGCCCAGAACAAATGCGACAGCTCTACCAGGCATGCGTCACGCCTACCGTAGACTACGCATCGACGGTCTGGCATGACCCGCTCCGGGATAAGACTCACCTCCGCCAGTTGAACACAGTCCAGAGGACGTCACTGATTCGGATCCTATCGGCGTTCAGAACGGTAGCAACCGTGACACTAGAGGTCGAAGCGCATATTCTTCCTACGCACCTGCGTCTTCGCCACCGAGCACAGCGCACCATCGCAAGACTGCACACTTTGCCTCGCGACCACCCCATTTGGAGTGCGCTATCACGAGCCCAGAGACGTAGGGACAATATGAGATCACGCTACCGGTTTCCTCTCGCGGAAACTCTCAAAACCATGGACGTTGACAGGCTTAACGAACTGGAGACGATCGACCCACGCCCGTTGCCACCGTGGCGAAAGGACGCCTTCGCGGAGATTGAGCTTGAAACCGACCGAGAAAAAGCGAGAGAAAGGGCAGAGTCCGCAAGGCACATATCGGACATCGTCGTCTGCTCGGATGGCTCCGGACGCGAAGGCCACCTGGGGGCCGCCATCGTGGCACTTGACGATAATAAAGAAGTGATTGAATCTCAACAGGTCCAGGTAGGGCCGATGGAACGTTGGTCGGTCCACGTAGCAGAGCTCATCGGCATCTTCTATGCGGTCAACATGGTGTTTAAGCTAGCCCACCAACACCCAATCGTTGGAAACAGTGTGCACACAACAGCAACCATTCTATGTGACAGCAGATCAGCTCTGCAAGCAGTTCAGAACGCGAGAAATAGATCGGGGCAACGAATTGTCCATGCAATTCTCCAAACAGCCACCGAGGTTCAAGCAGAGAACATCATACTTCGCCTCCAGTGGATGCCAGGACATTGTGAAAACGCCGGGAATGATGCCGCGGATCGACACGCCAAAGAAGCCGCGCAACCGGGCAAAACCCACCCCCTCCGGCCGTTGCTGACGAGAGAGAACGCATTTATCCGCGACAAGATCCAGGCTCACTGGGAGCGAGAGTGGAAGATAAACACCAAAGGTACATATTTGCGAAAGATTGGCGGCGACCTACCGGCGCGGTACACCAGAAAGCTCTACGGGAACCTGCCTAGGAATCGCGCATATCTGCTGACGCAGCTACGCACGGGCCATAACTGGCTAGCCACCTACGCGAAAAAGTTCGGCTTCCGGGATGACGATCTATGTGAGTGTGGCGCACAGGAGACGGTCAGGCACGTGTTACTGGAATGCCCAAAACTTCGTGAGCTGAGGGCGGAATTGAGAGGAAAGGTCGGAGACGCGCTGAACAGCATGCCGAGTCTGCTGGGAGGCTCCAACGAAGGTGAGAAAGGTAAACCAGACACCGTCTCTAGGGCGAAGACGGTCCAGGCCGTATTGGACTTCGCCGAGGCGTCACAGCGGTTTCACAGCCGTGCGCCATAAGGGCAGCCTAACAATGGAAGCGGCAATGGGCCACGATAGGCCGTGACGAGGCTCTAAGTTCCTGTCAGGAAGTGGATCATTCGACATGTACATACTCGGATATATAGTTGCTGTATACTGCATATCGCTTCGGCGAGAGGTCGGTGTAAATGAAGCCTACTACTACTACTACTACTACTACTGTAGCTGATTGAACGGCATAAAATCATTCCAGTAAAAACATGCTTCAGCTAGGTGCGACCTTGTGGAATGAGAAATCGTGAAGTTCCCCCTGGGGATGCTTTAACTCAAAAATATCTCCGATCGGGTCCCTCATTTTTGTGAGGTTTGATTCATTCCATTTCCTCCGCTTAGGATCACTATCAGTTGAAAGATATCGGTCATATCTACCGTTTGAAACCAATCAAAGAGTTTTGAATCGAAATACCTCGTCAATGGTGATCGGGCCATGTATTCACACGTGATTGATTATGTTATCGAAATCGGATAACTGTTGATCTTCTGGAGGATGGGGTTGCTCCACTTCTACAACGCAGGCAAATCGTTGTTCCCTTCGACAGCGGCTGTGGTTACATGGAACGATGAAATGGATGCGATCACGTCAATATTTCGACCTGATTTTACCTGGCCTCGGCAAATGAAACCAACAATTAGCAAGACTACACCGAATATCCCACCATGTCCTGGAAAGCTCCGACGTAGGGCATGGGGCCTACTGCACATGGTCTTATATCATGTTTCGAAATGGTACTCTGGATGGTATGGCATCAACTTTGATGGCCGGATTATTGAATTGCCCTTCGGGCTCATACTGAAATGGTCCGATCGAACCAGCAAGGAGGAAGCTGCCGCGATGCAAATGGCACGAGCTGCCGGTATGCCTGTACCTAGAGTGATTTCCTGTGGAGAGCATCCTAATGGGCCTTACAACCGTATCTGGTCAATACTGATGACAAGATTGCCTGGCATTCCGCTCGAGAACTCGTACGACCCTCTTGATGTCGAGTCGGAAGAGCCATGGCTATTCGAACTGAAAACTTGCATCACTTCCATGCGCAAATGGGTGTCGCCTCATGCTGGAAAAGTATGTTCCGTCAACGGCACGTCTTTGCGCAGCGCACGGGTACCAAATCATATTATGGGCCCTTTTGCCAACGAAATTGAATTCCACGACTTTCTTCTGAGTCCTGCCTCAGGCCACGGATTTGACACCACTGAAGAATACATAGAGGCACGTGTCCAAGCGAACAGAATTCGCACACTTCCACACCAAATCATGTTCACCCATGGTGACTTCAAGGCACACAACATTCTCGTCGGAGAGGATGGTCATCTATCCGGCATTCTCGATTGGGAATCAGCTGGATGGCTACCTGAATACTGGGAATATACGACTGCAATGAGGTTCGGAGCGACCAGTTGGTGGTCCCAAGTGGTCTCTTGGATGGGTGGGGAGAAGTATGCCCAGGAATTAGCTTGTGACATTGCGTTGAACTCATTGACTGTTGATTCTTATATAGCCTTCTAGACCTTGGCGGTTTCAATAAGATGATAAAATTTGATGTAATATTTCAAGCGACTTCACAGGACAAGATTATGACTTAGTCCTTGTACACGAATACCAAAATCTAACAAAGCGACGCAGCCGCCCCTTTCCGTCTCGGTTGATATCAAAAGACGATAGGCAGACAAACATTGAATTCCCATCTCACTGACAGAATCTAGACCTAACAACAGGGCGTGGCTGTTGATTGATAGCGGCCCCTGCCCTATATTGATTCCCGAATGACATACACTCCTGCTGCAGCATGTCGGGAGTACCGCAACGAATGAGTCCGTGTTGTATGAGCTTTTCGAGGATTTTCATAAGCCATACACGGCAGGTCACTCCTGTGATGTTGTTGACATCGCTATCATGAGAGCGCATAAGTTGGTCGAGAGAACTTCGTGCCGTCTCTGGGATGATGGCAACTTGAATGAGGACGCATAGGAAATTTGACTTGAAGACTCCTCCAGTCGGACCATGATCGGGTATCCACCCACCACCGATGTTCTTCATGTGGTACTTGGTACCACCTTGAGTACCAGAATGGAAGCAGTAGCCCCAGTGGAAGTCGTTCGGCTGGGGAGGGTCAGATCGAATCCAGAGGAATATGAAAAGCGCATTCGGAGGGAGCCTGGCCAATGCATCTTCTTGTTGCTTTTTGATCGCAGCTGCTCGCTCCCTAGCATTTGTTGGTGCTGGCATTTTGTTTTGATAGGTATCGAACAGATTAATATCACTTGAAGACAAATAAAATGTGCAATATACTTCAAAAGGAATTAGTCCACAAGGAATGAGTCTGAGGTATTCTTTACGGTTTATATGTGGTTTAATGTACGCGATTGCTATGCTGTCTCTATCCCGAGGCGCTTCCTCAGCTTGATATGGGAACTTATGATTGGCTAATTTCTATAGATAGAAAAATCTCGTAGCCGCGTAATTGGGCGGCTACCGTAACACACTCCATGCGCCGTGAGGGGGAAGGAAGCGCTTTAAGAGTTGCGGGGATTGGTTTGGTAGAGGGGCGTCGACCAATGACTTCTAGGTGGCCCCGTAAAAAAGCAAAATAATCCTTGGAAATAGTAGAAAACAAAACAGCGCTTCCAGAAACTCGGCCTGCGGCGCTCGCATACAATTGATCGAGCTGCAAAGCGCCCCAACCCCAGCCTGAATACGCGCTGGACGATCATACTCCGAAATGGCCATCCGGTAGTGCAATATGCCAACACAGCACCACCCTGCCCCCCTTTCTGGCCTTGCTCAATCAAAACCGAGCCATCTCATCATGTCCCTCGTCTTTGAGAAGTCCGAAGTATTTCACTTCCACTGTTCTTATTTGTTAGGCCCTCAATTGACGTATACTGGTCATGGATACCGCTGATGCTCAATCAACAATAGGGTTCCTCTTATTCTCGATTCCAGCACTGTTGAACGTTTGATTTGATGAAATTAAACAACTCCTGGAGACCAAATGCGTGAAAGCTACAAATCAATGTAGCCTTTAGATCACGTGCATTTGCTACTAGCCCGCGACCCCCACATCGGCAGCACATTTTGACAACCATTCTTATGCCTTATTTATTAGGCTTGAATGCGAGTTTACACATCACCTGACCGCCCAGGATCGAAGGCCACTCACTATTGGGACCCCCTCTGGATGCCTTAAGCCAATGAAACAAACCCGGGAATCTTTGCTGCCTAGAACCCATCCGCCTTGGGACCCTCTCGATGATGCTTAGACCAGGAGAGACAAAGCACCAAGAGCCGGGCACGGAGGGGCCGTAGATGGACCGGCCCGCGATTCGAGCCAAAGGTGGAAACGGTAAAAAATATAATCCGAAATGGTAGCGCGTGGCCACACTACTCGATTGATTCGACCGCCCCAGTCTACAGTACCCCAGCCAGTGCGCTTGTACACTTCAGCACCTCTGCTCATAAAAATTCGGGCAGCCTCATTGTGTCTCATCTTTGTGAGGTCCAGCTTATTTATTTCCACTATTTTTATTTCTTAGGACTCTCAGTTGAGGGATTACGGTCATGAATTCCGTTGAAGATCAATCTACAGTGCAGTGTGTTCGTTTCCTTTCCTTTGTTAACTTTTTTTTTTGGGTTGGGGGGGGGGAAATGAAAGTAGGTTAAATTAAATTAATAAACAATAAATAACAACCTTAATGAATCAAATTAAACGCGTTCATGCTTGTGTTGAACAACGATTAAACAATAACCAATCAACGTAGCCTCTAGATCACGTGCATATGCTAATAGTCGCGAGCCCCCAGATCGACACTCGGAATTCTTTTATCACTCAGCCTTGGTGCCTGATTTGTTAGGCTTCAATACGGGTTTTGACTCTAAGACCACTGCGGGGATCCACTCAACTGAAGTGCCCATAAATCTTAGGATGATCTACCCAAGAGCCAGCTTTTATTAACGCGTTCTCAAGATTTCACTCATGGTACGCTCTGCACAATCCCGGATTTCTCACCAGAAATGGCTCTTATTTCTATCAGTCTCCAAGATGACTCTCACCGGGCGACATGGCTCATATCTCCCATGCCCTCCCGGTGTGGGCTACACAGGTCTATATTTGATCTAGAAGGGCTCTTTCTGGATGGCTAGGTGACTGTGGGGCATCCCGGTCCGAAGCTCGGGAAGCCATCGTAACAAGTTGTCTGTCTGACGAGGAGGACTTGGGAGATAAGTTTTTGTCCTTTTTCATTTGTAAGTGTTTGAGGTGCTGGGAGCAAGCCAGTTCCTTGGCCCTTGTGCAACATCTCTGGGATCGATAGGAACGTCAGTGGGAACAGTATTGTCTGTTCCTGGGAGCTTTGTTGCTCCTAGTACCCCGTCTGCAGTTCCTAGAGACAGCCTTAATGTTACGGACCCCTGCAAGACAGCACCTTATGGGGACGCTAGCCCAATAAGCGGGCTAAGCTAAAAGGAAAGCGCAACTCAACGACTAATCAGTTTTTCTAGCTCCTTGCAAATCACGTCGAGCCATAGAGTAATGCTATCAAGTCGGCAACTTTTTTCTTGACAAAAAACACCCTTTCCCGGTATTCAAACTGCAAATTCAACCATAAAGTGCCAGCCTTCCAGCTGCATTCCTGGATCCCTTTTACTAGCAAAAGTGACTTGCGATCCCACGCAGCCTCCGTGCCAGTAAAGAAGTTCTTGGGCTTGATCTCACGACCTATCAACGCCACAATCTGAATGAATTTCCCAAGTTCGCTTGCTAGGAAGCTTTTGTTGCTGACATGCCAGCAAAGGGTTTGAGGTATAGACTCCATGGAATCAATGTTGCTGGTGATTTCAATACCGCGAATGGCATTTTGAATCTGAGCGAGTGTGATTATCGTGTCGCTGTCTCCGTATCTCTTTTGCCAATCTTCAATGATTTGCTGTGGAATGCCGATAGTTTTTTTATCATGCAGCTTTATGGCCGTGTTCTCTAAAAGGTATGAGGAAGTGTCATGCCTAGTTCACACAGAGCAATTACTTGTAAATCCCATCTCTTGTGACACTGCCTCTGTTGAATATGTGTCGTTTTGACTGGTAATGTGGCCAGAGGATATCAAATGTCCAGAATGAAGCGTGTGAATAGGCAAAAGACTGATTGTAATGCAAGGAGTTGACACAGCTTTGGGGACAATGGGTCTTGATGGGTCTTTATATAATGCCGCTGTTAGTACATGCCTGTCATTTTTCGACTTCGCCAATGGTCGGATTCGTAGAAGACCGATAGGACTAGACAGATCCACAAGAAAGAAGTGCCATACATAGAACCGTAAAACTACAGAATATGATTGCTAATGATGGATTCATCAATTAATGGCCAAACAATACATTGTGCGTAACGGTTGAAGTCGATGGCTTAATTTAGCAATCATGAGACAGCTTGCCGTGAGTGAAAAGTCAAATCCTTTTTCAAGTATTGCAATTATTTTCGACTAGCAAAATACATTTGACCCTAACGTCATCCTATCTAGCTTTCAGTCATCAATTCCCAACAGTCTCGGCTCAGGTGGGGAGGCAGTATCCACATATGAGATCAATTTCGCCAATTCTGCTAAACTGCCCCTTCTTGACACGACCAATTCGCCATCTGACGGTGAAAATTCCATCTGCCAAATACCCGGCATGATATAGCAGAAATGCCTTAAATAGCCTTCGCATTTTACTTCCGCGCCAGAAAGAGTGACCGAGGACTTACGGTCAAATGCGATGGCAAGTCGAATCAATTTGCCTTCATCTGAGTTGTGTACACCGGGGGAACACAATCTCCTTTGCATGGCGCGTAGAAGGAACTGAAGCTCTTCGTCGAAGTAACTATTGCTTCCTCCCATCATACTCACGATAAACACCTGCTGAGGTGTAAACTCAAGACGTGGAGATTTGAAGGTAGCTTGGCATTGAAGAAAGATGTCGCCCGTGGGGAACACTAGATGTCCTTTCTCATTTTTCACCACGTTCAAAACGCCGACTTTACTTTGATCAGTAAATTCAAACTTCATTTCGGGAGAGGGGGAAGGGGGCCTAGAAACCTTGAAAAGCCTCCCGGGGCAGCCAGTATTTGAGCTCAGTCATATTTTGTGGCAGTATAAAATTTGAGGAAAAGATGGGCGATTCTATGGTGAGAAGATGGTGTAGCCTTAAGTATTTTCATTGTGCATTATGTACCTCCTCATGAGCATATCGTTCATTTCCATCAATTAGAATGAGATTCAATTCCAATTTTCTTCGATAACTTGAATACCATGGTGAAACCTCATGAGCGGCTGATGTACACCCTTGAGTCAGGCGCAGTAGTGACTGGATATCTTCATCCCGAGATCTAGGATTTCAAAATAGCAAGACGTTTAAGTCTTAGATTTAGACTGAAATTGGCCTAGTCTATAATAGAGTCCAATTGTGAATGGGAATTTCATGAAATACTCCTACGTCTATGCAAATGCAGTATGCTTAATTTTCCTGCAGAACGAGGAGATTATGTTGCAGATTCCGTCTAGATATCGATGCCTAACAGCGGATGTAATGGAATGATTGCGACAGGTCCTCCAGAGACCCTCGCCGAGATATTCGGTCAAATTCAGAGGTGGATAACCATATCGACCAGTCTTCGATCTGCCCTTCAGAGCCATAGAGAGGGTCGAACTGCTCCAGTACCGCTTTTTTGAAACCCCTGCCACCGCGAAACAGGTCATATCCACCCTGGTAATTTCCCATGTCGTAGAACAAATCACATGGCACCATGACCTCTTCTTGTAGAGCTAGCGCGATCTTGGTAAAATACCAGTTCTCGAGCTGTACTTGCTCAGTCGCCTGTTGGCACAACATGTTTCGGAACGCCTTTCCAAGAGGGCTGTTCACGATATAGTATGCAGATTCGCCGGCCATAGTCACATACAAGTAGCACGATGGTATGGAATATGATGGAGAGATAAAGGGATATCTCTCTAGACATTTCTGTCGCAGGCCGGGTGAAGCGCTCATGTAATAGCCCTGGGCATCGCATAAAGTGACAACTGCATTATCAGAGTCTGGACAGTGAAAGATAAGAAAAAATGCTTACTGCCTTCAAAGCCTTGGAAATATGGTCGATAATCCATCCCACCGTTTAAATCAGATGTAATTTGAGACATGGTGAAGTTATTTGCATGTAAAGCATTCTATATCCTTTTCAAAGTTGGCAGTGGACGAGTTGCTTATATGTCCTTATTTCTCAAAGACTTCAAAATTTGAAATCGTCAGACGCTAAGAGGCGGCTCGGGTAATCAACAGAGATTATTATGGAGAGGACCATTTGGCAAAACAGCTGTGTTGGACACCACCTTTGTTTTTTGCTGATATCATGGTGTACCCAAACAAAATTTAGGGTGGGATATGAGCAGTTTCTAAAAGAATACTAAGCTGGAACACGCCAAAGACATTAAAAACGTATCTTGTCTCATCAAGCCCCGTATAGAGAATGAAGTCCCATCGTGAATTCCGAGACGGGTAGTGAAGCGTCATACAGTAAACAGCTTTGTCATAGTTTGCCATACAAACAAGCTTTGGTAAGGAACATGGAGTGTTTATCAGCTATCTACCCGGCTTGACTAAAATTACCTCCCGTCATCCATTGCTTTATTCAAGAGGTGGCGAAAGACTGTATTCAGTATCGCCTATCGAGATTCATACGACGGCTAAGCTCCATGATCTTGTCCCTTTCAACACCATATTTCTGCTTCAAACGAATCCACTCTTGGTTCCCTAGGAGAGCCTTTGCTGCCCAAATCTTGCCCTGGAGCTCTAGTAGCTCAACCTCAGAGCACGTCTTTCCAGTGATTGATTGACCGCCAAGGACATAGCCTTCCGATTGATCCTTGTATTTGACGAAGAAACAGATGTGGACGTATTGTACACCACAAATGGTACCCTCATATTTTTCAAACCTTTCGATTGTGCTGACAACTTCCAGGTTCAATATCTTTGCTCTCTGGAACCGGGTCATCGTTCTGAAGGGTCAGCATTCACATAGCTTTCAGGATTTTAATCAATCTTACAAATGTTAGCTTCAAGCAATCTCGTGTGGCTCAGCAGCTTGTGACGAGCGTCTAGTCTAGCTTCCTCTTCTAGGTAGACTAGAGATGGAGATTTTATTTTGTTTATGTACTTGATCTGGAAGTATTTTAAAACCCACGTCGCAAAGACAAGTGATATCTCGGCTCACTTGCGAACTTGCCTTTCGAACCTGGCTGAAAGAAATGACTATCAATCGATATCTGTCAGCTCAAAGGTTATTCCACTAATATGGGATCATTCTTCCTGAGGTTGTGAGTTGCAAATCCTTGTTAGCTGTCACAGTCTACGATCTTAACCCGTTCTGTCGAATCTTGTCCGCGCGGACAAGATTCGACAGAACGGGTAACGGTCGCACGCTTTGGCCACTTACGGTCCAAGCGATAATGAGAAGAACAAGTTGATTTCCAATCAACTTGGCTATTCGTATACATACTTTGGGATTAATTCTGATAATTAGACTTGGTTCCTGATCTGTACCAGCGTAGCATTGGCCGGAAACCCAGGTCGCAGAACTACATGGGCGGTCATCAAAGCGATTTCAAAGCCGCTTGGCTTCCCTCAAATATAATCAGAGTCACCCAGGCTTGCGCCTCCACTGGTGACCATCCAGACCGATCTCACCATTCTACCGGTCTGCGTGGCAGTGAAGGTAGGTCTTGTTCGAAGCCCAAGTGCCGTTTCTAGAACACGGCCTGTCATCCGTCGCCTATGCCTTAGATATCGGTTGGCATTCCATGATACCGTCAATAAGAATCTAAAGAATGAGGCCTCCATCTCGAGAAATAAAAGCAAAACCTGGCTGCGGAAACGAAGAAGATCTACTCGTTTCTTACGTACCACCGAATCAATTTGATCTCTGCGTTTCACAACGACCCAGTATTGTAGGACCAAGAATTTTCGAGTGGGCCCTACCCAAATTGAATTTACGCTAAGCAGCTACGCGAACGGAAATGCTTGCGTTACAACGTGGAAGTGAGTCGGAACATCCTCGGTCTAGGTCCTAGCTGTCTATTCTCAATGGAAATTACCAGATGATACTGATCCTGATAGCTCCCATATTTTGAATCGGTGCCCGAAATTTCCCTTTCTTTCTCATGTTGGGGACGCTTGACGCACAGAGAATTACAAAAATGTTCAGCCAATATAGTATGACTTGTCTAAAAAGTGGCTGTGGATTGACTCGTTTCACCAACTCTGTCCATCAACTGGGCAGAAGACTACGGTCAAGTGCAGTAGCGCACAAGACGAGTGAAGAATGTGCTAGAATAATGGAATCCATGCAGGTATCCAATGCAGTATTGGGAACTATGATGCCCCTTTTGCTGCATAAACTCGCAACCCGAAGTCGTCTTGATTGGACCCACTCATCGAATCACTGAACCATTTGCCATGAATTCTTCAGGTAAGGAGATTGTTTGGAAAATAGAAAAGCCCGAATTTCCAAAATAATGGAACCATGATTGAGAGGTAGCTGTAATATTTCACATTCTTACAAATGTTACAAGTTGCCAGTTTCTGGCGATGTGTGGGGCCAATGTGATGCGCATGGGGCCATGCATGTTCCAGAGCATTTGCTAGGGCTACAACGCATTGAATTAATTGGTTGATGAATGCGTGTAAAATCAGGATCGTAATTCCATTTGCCCCCCTGGACTGAGCCGCTAGCTGCATAGGGCCAGCAAAAAAAGCGAAGCAACCACTTTGGGTCGCTTGATCTCAAGTCGCCCGTCAGCTCATTGGTGACTTCTGGTGGGGTTGGGTCATATTGCATTGCAAGTGTATCCGTGCGCCAATCATGGCATAAATGGAAATGCTCCCATCGTCAAGGGGAGGGGAAATTTACAGCCTTCGACTGTCCGGACAGGCCATGGAATGTTTTTCTTTTTATTTCTCGCTGCAAGCGCTTTACATGAACTGGACTTGGTATTCACTTAAGTCAGACGAAGAAAGGTCGTTTCATTGGAGACAGGAAGTCCCGCACGGATCGAACAATTTCACGGATAGGCGAAACGTCCGACCTACAAGTCCACTCGAACTAGCTAAAAGTAAGTCCCGTACGTGGACAAGTCACAGAATCTCCAAGTAAAGATCTTATCGACACACTTTGCACTGACGATACACCTGGTGAGAGCTCCCAATCCGCATTGACTGTTCCACCTAGCTATGGCATTGCGCTTGATACCTGACAACTTTCCTCTCAGTTGATGTTCGACCCAATTCGTGTGCCACCTTAGCAAGCGACACCACCATCATACTTCCAGTACCAATTCGATTTCCTCCAAGAGCAGTCATTAAGCCAATAGGTTTTGAAAATTTCCTCAGTTATTCAGTCCGGCTGCCCAATGGAAGGCAATTGTGAGCCAGGAGCTGGCTTTGGGACGAATAGAAGGCTGCAAAATGCGTCGTCAGGAACTTATTACGCAATGCGTGAGAGCCAGCTTCAGAGCCAAGTTCAGGCCGAGTACAAGTGCGTACTGGCACAAAGGTACGAGGAAGAGTTCCGCCAGATTTCAGACAGAATACTCGAAATTGTCGCCTGCAAATGGGTTAAGGTGCTTCATCCATCGGAAAAGTTCAAGAGACCACAACCCCAATGGTGGCCCGTATGGATCCGATATGAGCGCCCAAGGATGATGTCCAAGGCTTGTGCGTTCCTATTTAGACGTCCGATGTCAATGGCTAATTGTTGGTAGCCAAGATTAATCTTCTTTGTCACATTGTTGGTAGCCTAGTTGATGAAGAGTCGGTTGAAGATCTGCGCAATGCGATGAAACAAATCGGCGCTCTTGAGCCATTGGAAGGGTGTCGGGACATCTTAAATGGTATGCTATTGATGAGGCAAGCCGAAATTTGTTTATCACGGGGTCTAAAAAAAGGGATCTTAGATTTCTGCCCTGTGAAACAGCCGCAACCATCGCGCAAACGAAAGCGACTCGATCGGATGTGCGCCTGGTGTCGTGTGACAGAGTCACCGGAATGGAGAAAAGGACCTGAGGGCAAGCGGAACCTCTGCAACAGGTGCGGTCTTCGGTGGAGCAAGTCATTGCGACAAGAAGGGATCAGGGTGAATGTTATCATCGCGAATCAGGATCATCTTTCCAAAACTCACCACCCAATCCCCAATATAAGCGCACCATCTGTCTTGCCAGACGTGACGACAACAAATTGGATGCAGAAAGAAAACTCTGAAAGCCGTGTCGGGGTCTGTGAACAAACGCCGAACGGGTTTCCTGAAAGGGAGAACAAGAACGCTGGTAGGCCATGAGATTAGCTTTCTATCTTGCCAAAATGATGTTAGTGGAGTATTTACTGACGGCTCTAGATTATGAATCGGCCAAGTCTGCTCCAAGACATGAGGCTATCAGTGCGGTAGACTTCGCTGTATACTCGTCCACATCAGATGTTCAGATCAGCTTGGTGAGGCAAATCATACCTCTGGGCTCCCTTCGTCCCTGCACTGGACAGACTTTACATGTGACTTTTCAATCGACTGGCAGTTCTATTCCCAAGCGGGCGAGCCGCTGTAAGTGATGCTACTTCAATTTGATTCGATTTGAATGTGCTAACGCAGACTCTAGTTCTCCGATTACTAACACCCTCGCAGCTCTTCGAAAGGGGCGGCTTACGTCTCGGTCTGATCCACTCCCTGCGATCCTTCTAGACCCTTCAGTTGGTCAAAACATCAAACATGATGGATGCCTAGGGTCCTTGAGACTTGTTGTTGGTCATCAGTCAGTACTCCCTTTACGTTGTTTTTTCCCCCTGACTAAATACGACTCATTGAGCAGGTCTCCCCTTCCGACACGTCCCCTATGTCTATCATACGTGTGAGTGCGGCTGTCTCATTTTGAGCAATTTCTTTAGTTGACCCGTCCAAAAGAGCATTCTCCCTCAGGAACGCCATTACGCTACCTGACGGGGTGCCGAAAACTACAGCTGCGCATGGATGGCACAATATTCCTGCAAAGATTGCGGAAATTGAAGACCATATCAGGTTGATGGGGATGTAACAAATGGGATTCCGTGTCGGTCAGCCAGCCAGAATCATTCAAGGTGCTATTTTCCTTTTTTAAAAGGATTTCATGTACTGGAAGACAAGAAAGAGGCGGTACCTGCAGGTACCGACATTTTTGGCATTGTATGGAAATATTGAAATAAATTGAAGGGTATCATTGTCTGCGTTGCCAGGTTTGACTAATCTTAGAGATCGAACTTCAATAAACAAGGCTCATGCCAGTCCTGGTATACTGATTTATGTTGACGCAAATTCATACCCCAAAGGGGATTCGGGCTAGTGGGTGGGGATCTTAAATTGAAGACTCTGGAAATCTTTTCGTGATGCTCTCATCTTGTTTCTACCCTTCATAGTGTAAATACAATTCTTCTTTGGACCTACGCGAGCCACCCTAATCATGATCCGCTGATTTGCATCAACACTCCGTAAGCTCAAGAACCGACCTCAGCGGGGCCGACAGAAAGCTTCAATGAAGGTGTCAGGGTCCATATCACCGTTGACCAGCCGACTTTTCCGTGTTACCTTACCCCCTTTCATGATATGACTCCGAGCTGAATACGGGTTTGACTTGTCCTTGACATCGCCATTCACTACCCACGAGCCGCCGCTTACTTCAGTGCGTCCAAGGCTGTCTTCCCCACGAGTGCTGTTATCCTTCACATCTTTCAAGCGTTCACTATCTATAGAATATTGAATTAGATAGTAAATGGGAAACGGTGCCAAACTGTGGAATTCCGGATGGTGGTAAAGGTACCTTGATCTTTGCGTGCTTGAGGGGTACCATTGCTGGCCGAGGGACCTAAAGAAATTTTGAATGCATGAAAGACTACAACTCAAGTCCTAAACATACCTCCAGTATTCGTATCACTTTCTGCGGGGCATGTCTTGGGATCGGTGGCGCTTGAAGAGAGTAGTGGGCTGGGTGGGGTACGCTTTGAGTCATTCCGTCATCAGCCCGGATGCTTAAGAAGCTACATTGTCAATTATAGTCCCACCATTAAATGCCCATCTGTACCAATGTGGGTAAAAGCTGGATCGGAATGGGCGTGAGGCCTGTCGACCTTTTCGCCTTGGACCGTGCCTTGCGATGTGATGTGCCGAAAGACCATCAGGAAAGAAGTTGCAGGACGACAAAGCTGTAAGTTCGGATAATTTGGAGTCTGAACAGAGCCACTATTGGGGGGTGACTATTGTTTAAGTTGAACAAAGTGAGTTGGGGAGGGAAGAAGGAGTTAAATGGTGACTTGTGCACAGGCTTAGGCCGCATCGCTAATCTACCAATCCGCCAAATGGGTTTTATGTCGAAAAAAGCCCCACAGTGCCTTCTCTTGGGTCTGATAAGGCCAGCTCCGGTTTGTATCGCCTCGGCACCAATGCTAAATTCTCCGAAGTCTACGCGTAGAATCACATTTTCCCAAGGTGGGAAAGGCCACAGGGCCGTTATTCAGCAGATGGAGGGACCCCAATCCCGGGATCAACATCTGAAGACACTGGATTGCAGAGGGTCAGTTTCCTTGACCTGTGTATCAGCAACGCAGACTCAGATTTGTTGCAAGTGACACTATCTCACAATTCCAAATGATGTAAATCGAAAGCGGCATAGGCATCAGCTTGGCAGGCTGGATTCCTTGGTACCGACATACCTGGTCAATACGTAAGAATCTAGGGACCCACCTACGGACATAATCTCATGCACGGCTGAAAGTGAACTTAGTTGGCATTGCCTTGGCCTGAGCAGGTTCGTGCACGCGGGATATGAACCTCGGGAGGGATCTTGGGGCCATTGCTGCAGCAGAAAAGGAAAGGAAGGGGCTGTTTGTATCAGTTTCAAATAGCAGTTTTACATAGGCAGCGGCGTGGTGATACCAGATATGATGGAGATAGTGCGTTAAAGCTCGTCAAGTATTAATTCCAACGCTCCAGGAGCCTTGCGTAGTAGCACCTTTCTTTCCTAGATTTTGAGCAGCAGGCTCTTCACAAATGTGAGCTTTACGCTTGAATTGATTAGTCAGTATTAAGTTCTTGCTATCAGACTTCAATACGCCCTTTGGTATTTGAAATCAGCTTCATCAGCTCACAGCATACGCGGTGGCCTGAAATATGAGAGTCGAAATATAGAAAAAGACTTGTATGACTTGTGATTTATTTTGAGAAAGACCACAGCTAGAAGTCGAAACCATCTCAGTCAGCCGGAAGCGAGGTTGGCAAAGGCAAGGATCAGAGCGCCGGTCTAAGTGGGGATTCTCCTCCCTTTCTTTTCAACGCCGCGTACTGAACTCCTGTTCAGCGGCACTGCACTGTTTATCCTCATCTTGCTATGCCTTATCCGTGGGGATACTAGCAAACTTGGAACATTCATTCGAACCGGCTTTGCAAACACTCCAGGTATGCCTTTTGATTGGAAAGGGCTGGCCATCACTGATAGACCTTACAGAGCTTCACCACCCCTCCGAAATTGATCCTTCGGGTACATACAATGGCCACGACACGGGCAAAAGGAAGAGCTCCTAATATTGAGGACGCTCTCCTCAGCTGGACAAAATCTCAGCACGAGTCAAAAAGCTTTCCTAGTGACTGTGAAATCACGAACAAGGCTTTGGTGCTATGTACTGCCCTAGGGTGCTCGGAATTTTATGTCGAGAAAGTTCAAACTGCTTGCTGGATGGAGAGAATAAAGGTGAAAATAGCACGTCAATGAAATGATCTTCAGGTCTGTCTACCGTATACCTAAGGCTTTGTCTTCGATCTCAAGCTTCTCCCCACCCTAATAGGATGCCAAACATCTGGAAGGCATGGTGTTGAATTGGTTGCCATTTCAGGTGCTTGTCGTAAGGAAAGGCTTCTGGCATCAATCCACCCCATAACTCTTGATGTTCTTTGGACTTTGACGGCAGTCTCCCACACATGGCCAGGCCTAGTCACCGCATTCATATCTTGAGCTGCCTAAATTATTTGAATAACCTGGCATATTTTCCTGATGGCACTTGAGATCGCAACACTTGTGTTGTTGCTATGTATGCTCTATGGATGGCTTCGAAGTCTTTGTAGAGAGTAGACTCGGTAGGACCTTGGCTCTAAACGCACAGCAAAGTGGATTCCATAGCGAAGTAGTGTCTCCTTTTTCTGGCATCGAAGTTTGAGAAACACAACTCAACTCCATCACACGGCTCATGGGCATCACCATTTTCTTGTTAGCCGGATGAGGCATGTGTGACTAGTTCCAAAATCAGAAGGGGTTATTCATTCCATTCTTGTTCCATTCGGGGTTGCTTTGAAATGTCGAGAGCGGTGTTCGAGTAGGTTCGCGCAGAGGGCTTGTCTGGTTCATTGCAGGGAAAGATACTGAACTGAGACCATCGTCTTATTGTCAGCTGGATTATACATGATGATTGATGCAAAGGGGAGAATGTATACCACCGAGAATCAGCACGATGCATGGCCGGGAGGTTGCGACTGTAAGAAAGAGGTAGATTGAAGCGTCGAAGTTGAGGCGTGACTGAAAATGAGCAGTGCGTCTCTGTGAACGATTAACTCCCATTTCCGAAGAAAAGGAACCGTGCTAGCCAGTTAATCAGAATGTAGTCGATGAAAAAGTGATGTTGGTCTCGAGGGAAGGAATGGAAAAGAAATAGCGCCTGCGAGCCCGGACACGTTCCTACCACTCATCACTTCCCTCCCAGGATCTCTTTTTCTACGCAATCTCTGCACCATCTTATCTTTACCGTATATCCACCAATACTCTGTTGCGTCAAGGTATTGAAGATGTATGAATGTTTCAGCTGGACGATTGTCGATATTTCCTGAGCTTGAGATGCTGTCCTCGGTCGCCTACAACCAAATGACTTCAGAGTTGGTCTGCATGCATTGGACACTGGCTCTCGGAGTAGCTGTGACACCTCTCTCTCTCTTTCTCTCTCTCTCTATCTCTATCTCTATCCCTACGGCTCAGAATAGTATGCCCACGGCAATGCAAGCCCGGTCTTTCATGGTCAGACAGTGTCGGGCCTAGTCGATTGCCACAGTTTCCTTTGTTGGGGCGTCCCGTCTTACTTTGTTTCGGATGGTATGTATCGCATTCCACCAGAAGAAACTGTTTCTCACTCAGTCATGGGCAGCTGAATTTCTGGGCTAGTGCTTCATCCACATGCTCGCACCCTTACGTTACCCTATCCAGCGTACCTGAGACGGTCGCCGAGCTCGCGCATATTTCAGAATACTGAAGGATCACAACGAGTCTACTGAATGACGAATGGACAGTTTTGCTAGATCAGCATGACAGGTGTGTTTTCGCGGACTCTCTCTGTTCTCTTTCCAATTGGACACACTGGTAGCTGCAGCCAAGTCACTGGGCTGATCTGCTTTATTGACACAACAAGTGACCTCGAGCTCTTTATTCGGCCCTTCTGTCTCTTGACTGATATTCTCATTCATAAAGTTCTCCAGGGCTTCTTCTGCACGACATGCATTACATATGCCAGTCCCTGCGGATGCATCACTGCGGTGCGTCACAAACTAGCCTCCGTTCGGCCGCCGTGTATATTGCCTCGAAGTCCTCGAACCGCATCAAAATCACAGGTATATGGTCATGACGCCACGGAGTCCGGGCCTCTATATGAGGCACCTCAGAATATTATGGAAGACGTGGGATCCGATTCAGAGCTTACTAGCCAGGTGAAGATATAATAGAGCACAAAAAATTTGGCGTGACCAACGAGGGTGATCGAGCCAGTCCGCTTTGGCCTTTTGGTCGGAGGTCTACAAGAGACAACAAGGAAAAGAAATCAGTACTGAGTATCAGCAAACTTGATTGACGTTGCCGGCGGAGAGTTTGAAGCACGGAATCCAAGGAGGCCGAAAACTCTTCGATAAGTAAATCCAAACATATTTCTCTACATTTCTAATGTCCTTCAAGTTCTTCACAGCAGTCCCAACGGTCCTACCTCTAGCCCTACGTGAAATACCTCCCGGAATCGTCGAAGTCATTCCAAGCCTAAGTGTCTTCAGCAATTGTAGACGGCCATTGAAGCAGCAAACCGCGTGATGAAAACCGGCCATGAGGTGGGGGAAATTACTGCTTATTTCTGAACAAGAGCAAAGAGATTCTACTCCCCGCAAGAAGCACAGGTCAGCGTATATCGGGCGGTAGTATATGGTCATATCAGGTAGAGCTACCACTAAGCCCCGGGTATCAAAAGAGAAATGACAATTCGAAGAATCGATTTTTTGTCTTTACTGGTTCAGTAGCAGACTGCCTTAAGAAACACTGTCATTTTGATGCCAGAGGCTGTGCTCCTGCTGCCAAAAACCGCATCCATCCTGCGAAAGACTCCCCTGTTGCTGACGAGCCATAATAGAGACTAAGCGACTGTCTATACCCTTGCGCACAGTATTTGCATGAATACCTATAAAAGTTCCAGTTCCATCAAATTCCAGGTTCTTCAAAGGCGACACCGGATTACAGACCACAAAATCGTTGACTTTTCGAATAAATGCTTGCGCGCCCCGTGGCGAGTTCAATCCACCGTCAGCCAGACATGCACTCTCGACCACTTTCCTTATGCTGTCCATGTCTGTACTTGAGATCTAGCCTGTCTGTTCAATATACTATTTCTGGCGCATACTGTTATATTGAAACATAGGGTTTCGTATGGGAATGATATTCAGTGGATGGCTTACAATCAATCTTCCTAGCGGAGAGACCTTGAGATCTTTCTCTGTGAAAGCGTCACACATTTGAGTGGCCATGCATTTCTTCGGTTTGTGACGAGTTCAAGACTGCGTGGAGTGGGTGTGCAAATCATTCACGTGCACTCAATAGCTTCTGGAATATACGTTGGTTCAGGAAGCCAAAGCGACTTGCCCCAAGGGGAATCGCACTACGTATACATGAGCTGGTTCCCAGGCTGGCCCAGTTGGCTTTTAATCTGAAGCATATGTTGAATGTGTTTCTTATTTCGGATCATCTTTCGTTCATGATTTGCCTGTCATGAAGTCTTTCACTATCCTGTACACCGCGTTCACTACGTCCTTGTCGGCTTTGGAGGACATACAGCTTGCATTGTCGCATGGAAATCTTCTAGAGAGCTCGCTGCACCGGATCCAATTGGTACCTTATATATCCATGTTTGTGTGCGCGGCCGTGAGCTTGGGACTGAGCAGCAGCAACAGTCATCGACCTGTCGAAGAAATCCTGAGATAGCTAATCGCCCTGCTCATAACCCTACCCGGGGTAATGTGGCATCTTGTTACGTTATTGCAGAAGCTGATTGCACGTCAGTATCCCGGGATTCAAGCTCATTTAGTCAGTTTGAGGGAAAGAGCTGACTATATTCTATCCCACTACATGCGTGATGAGCCCGGATTTCAAAGGCTGACAACGTATAGCACCATCAATTAGCGCCCACACTTAGCAAACTTAGACCGCCTCGAAGTGACCTTTCTCCCAAATATGCATAAATTTAGCTTTATTGTGTTCCTGGATCGTGCCACGGAGTTTTTTCATGCAAAGTCTCTTTTCTCAAACACTTTTGCACTTTTGGTGGATTTAGAGCCCTGATTCGATAGACAAACCTGGGCTGTACATAGAAGGAAAAGGAGGTCTTACAGTCGGGATCATTGTTTCACCACTTAAATTGTTGTGTCAAAAATCCCGTTAAAGAAATCAAATCTATGAGCGTCTCTAATCGTATATATTTTCATTTTCAAGGCTAGATAAACATCGTTTCGGTGTATTAAAGTGGTGAAGTGGTGAAGTGGTGAAGTGGTGAAGTGGTGAAGTGGTGAAGTGGTGGAGTTGTGTAATTTATTGTTTTGAACGCCCGGGTAAGTCTGCCACCCACATCGAATCAAATCAAGCCAGGGACCTTCACCATGCAGAACATAGACTTGTCAAGATGCACACTGCCAAACGTACTACTGTAGTTCGAGCATCCCTTCAACTTCCGTCATCAACGCCTTTGATGCTTGGGCGGTGGTGGGCTTAACACAACGACCTAATATTAATGGGTCGTGGTGGATCATCCCGAACTCGATGTCTAGGCGGCCGCAGAAATCGAAGAGGAAGGTGAACAAGCATTTTCAACCTCAAATTCCCACTTAAAACGCATTCACATGTTAACGAGATTATCAGACGTTGGAATATCCTAATCCAAATGCGATACAGCTCAGGGCCATGGCATACAATCAATGCGGTATTCGTCTATAAAATACTGTCTACTGTCCCATCTGCTACTCCCATTGCACCTGTTCTGGGTGTCTGACAATTGCCATGTCAGCCAGTCAGTTCCAAAGCAACCTAATATTCGATTTCGATGCCATCAAGGCTCAACAGCAACTTCCACCAAAATTTACCCTTCAGGGGAAACAAAGCACATGTGCTGTGAAACTATCGAGGCCGCGAACCCGCATGCCGAAAATTGTCTCCGGGTCGCCCAAAAGTCTCTGCCTGCCCCACCTACTTGAACTGCACGACATTTCTGCCGCACTGATTGTAAGACAGGAGTCCCCATGGGATACATATCTACCGGCCATCACCTACGACATCGCAGGTCCGGTGGTCATTGCCGCTCGCCGCACCCGCCCGTCACGCGTAGTAGCATTTCGAAAGTATCGGAAAGAAGACGCCAAGCGGTTGGTTGATAAATTCGGGCGACTCGAACATGCGAACATTCTCTGCGTTCGGGAATGCTATATTGACGGCGATTTCATGTTCGCTCTGGGGGACGATCTACCATTGACACTAGCCCACATTGTTAATTGTGCGGGTCTTTACCCCACTGAAGTACAACTGGGTTCGATCATGTCCCAGGTATGCCGTTCCAGTTCTTTCCTCGACATGTCATAATTGATTTACAGACTCTAGACGGCGCCTGGTATTTGGCGGCGTCTGGCCTCACCCACCAGTCTTTTTCGTGTTGCAAGATACTACTCGGGCTAGATGGGATTGTCAAGATTGGTCAGTCACGCACCAGGCACTGACCAGGAAGCTGACATCGGACAGCATGCTGGGACTACTGCGTGGACTGCACACCAAGTCAGGCAGAAGCCGCATATCTCGCCGCCCTGCCGTCAATCACCATGCGGCTCATGCAGAAATACGACAAGGAGGAAGGGGTTGCCGGGGTCGACGACCTCTATCGCTGGCCGGTCGATTCAGATGCAGTGGAGTTCTTGTCCGCCACCGCGACGACAGTGTCAATCGATTCCCTGAAGGAGGTACACAAGCCCGACAAGGCCTTGGAACGGGGCTAACCGCGAGCAGCAACCTCTCGTCGCCGCAAAGTACCGCCCCGCTTCTGATCTCGTCATTCTTGCGAGGACAGTCCTGCTTTCCAGCCAAGTGCCTTGCACGTACGAGTCGTGATCTGATCCAATCGTCCTACAGCGCTTGCGGTGTAATGTTGTCGTCGTTGCGCCCTGCTTCGCGGACGCTGTCGACATGTGTCATGCCGCGCGAGGTGAGTGACCCGACATGTAAGCGCTCGTTGCCCTTCCAAGATTTCATGGAAGCTCCAATCGAAGTCACGCCACCTGGCGTGATTTCCACCGACAGGCAGAATTCTCTGCCATTAGCGTTTGAATTTGACGCGACAGCAAAGCACCCGGCGGGCAGTTTGTGCAGAACAAGTCCGGGTGAACAGACAAAGAATGCAAAAAATAGCTGCCAATATTAGATCCAAGCTCGGACAACACGAGAAGATGAGACCTCGTCAATGCTTCTCAGCCGACGAAAGGAGACGCTTGCCAACCCGCCCAGCTAAGCCTACACTCCAACTACGAGCGCTCACCTGCACATACTAAACATTTGTGCCTTCAATCTCCCAGTGCTGGTGACCAGCAAAGAGCCGCTGGAGGGCAAAATGATACAACGGTCGGTGTTGTCAGGTCTGTAGGCACCGAATTTGATGGTGAAGGAGACACCCATGTACTAGGCATGCTAGCGGGCTGCATTCTTCTCATCTGTACTGGCAATGTAAGTGCCTCAACTAGTTGAAGTCTAATGTTCGCAGGCTGAAGAGCGACTGAGATAACGACCGAAAGTCCAGGTTTGACAATTCGAACGACGGTGAAGACTCACGACATATCTAGCGGCGATGATGGCACTCTCCGTGAGCCAGACCCTGCATCCAGAAGCCTCATCACGGAGAATGCAATCGAAAAATCGTTCGGGCAGTATATGGTGTCGTCGGTGATCCAGGGCGATCCAAGCTGACAAAGCCTTGTGGAAATGGACGCCGCCACGTTCAAGCTGATCGCCCTGCCGGGTTGCCAAGGTGATGGGAAAAGATGCACTTCTCCATAAGTGAAGTGCTGAGATAGAGAGTCTGCCGACTCGATTGCAGAGCCGGTCTGTAGAGGCTTACAGGTCAGTCCTGCCTTTCGGTGTCTGGTGTGCACGGCTGACCGAATAGAGCATCATTTTGGGGGCAATCGCGGCATGACAGGAGGTTAAAGCTGCTCGTGTGTGCAGCCAACAAGACCGCCTACCACATTAAGTCATTTTTCAACCCGTGGAGAACGGCACGTTCTCATGCTGTGACATCGGACCCTCGATTGGTTTACGCGAGATCATGGCGGTCGTCAGACGTTTGAAAGGGCGGGCGGGGCGGGCAGAAAGATTGAAACTATGCTAGGTAACGTGAGTGCTTACTAGACCAGTTTGGCAGGCATGAAACATTTCACTGACCAACTGAGCCTCATGCCTCGGGCATGAATGCCGAGTCACGGGAGGCGACAAGTGAGTAACCCCGTAAGCATGCTGGTCGCGCTCCGTTGATCTATTCACCGTGCCAGCCAGCAGCATTCCTGCTGTATTAACTTGCCTTGCCATCTAATTGTCTGATATACTCGCTTTCGGCAAGGTATGGAAGAGACAATCGCTAAGCTACGGCGTCAGCTTGAGGAGGAGCGACAGTCACGACGGGAAGCAGGAGCGCCGTGAGGAGGAAGAGCGACAGGCGCGAGCAGAAGCAGAGCGTCGTAAGGAGGAAGAGCGACAGGCGCGAGCAGAAGCAGAGCGCCTTCAGGGAGCGGCAGAAGAGCGACTCCAACCAAACACACTACTTAAGCTTCTCGATCGCTGCCACAACACTCCGTCTCGAGCGATACGAGTTGAGACGGATGCGACCCTCACAACCCAGGGCGACGCGACCGACCCTGTGAACCGACTTTACCCCAAGCGCATAGTCCCTTGGCTTGACTTTCCCCAACTACAGGAGCAAGTCTGGGAGAGATTCGATCACACCGGTATCTTCACCGCACGCCCACTCTTCCCTTCTGATACCCAAATTGATTATGTCGCTACGAATATCCAGACCAGCCCGATCTACTCGGAAGCGTCTCTTCGAAATTTTGAACGAGACACGGTGGATAACTTCGTTGAGAAGATCATTAACGCTTTGCGAGACGATGAACACCTTAGACATGAGTTTGGAATCCAGGGCCGAGTCACCCCAACCCATCAGAGACCTCGCTAGAGAACAGCCTGGAGCAACTGAATTTTCATGGTGCGCGCACATCCCAACAACCGGCGAACAAGAGGCAAGACAGAGGCACGAGAAAGGGGAGAGGGGCCGCGCAGAGGCAAAAAAGGGATGGCGCTTCGCGAAGGCGCAATCGGCGCGCCGACCAGCTCTGTGTGCATCTCGTGGCTGACGAGCGGCAATTACCAGTGTATGCGGTGGAGTTCAAAGCGCCCCACAAAGTGACAATCCCCGAATTGGTGGCAGGCCTGCACCAGATGGACCTGGCCAGTGACGTTATTGACCAGCACGGTGACTCATTTTGAATTCTATGCCACCCTCCTCGTTGCCGCTGTAGTCACGCAAATTTTCTCATATATGATCGATAGTGGAGTTCGATACGGATACATTTGCACAGGGGAGGCTTTCGTTTTTCTTCACGTCCCCCAAGACGATCCCACAGTCGTTCAATACTCCTTGTGTATTCCAAACCAGGACGTGCAGCCGGACGATGAGTTGCGCCTTTACCGAACCGCCATCGGGCAGGTCCTGGCATTTAACTCTTCAAGCGTTGGGCACAGAAGCCCCCTCTCAAGAGTGGCACGATATAGCACATGACAAGTTAACGAAATGGGAAATTGAATATCTCGCCGTGTTGAAGAAAATCCCCGAAACCCTTCGGAAAGATCCGAAACTCTCGAATTATCGTCCCTCGCACTGGAAACGAGAGTCGAAAACACACAACACACGATCCCACGCCCGTTGCCAAGTTGACACATCTACTCTGCAGCACTCACCAGACGAAGGCAGCGGCAGTGACGAAGCATCTTATTCACCGACCGCTGCAGCCGTGGCACGCACCGATCGAGGCGGGGCGGGGGCAATCGGGAATCGACCAGTGAAAACAAAAGGACTCAAGATGGCGGCGACGGCAAACGAACCTCTCGCAAAGATGGGCAATCGACACGGCCTTATTGCATGGTCGCCTGCATCCGTGGCATGGTCAACCGGGACGCTCTGGATAAACAATGCCCCAACTGGAAGCTCCACGGTGGTGAAAGACACTCTTTGAGGCCACAGGATTTCACACAACGGCTTCACCACCAGCTTGTCCACGATCGAGAGCTTGGATTTGAACAACTACATGTCTGTGGCCGGACGGGCTACCTCATGAAAGCTACCCTTCTGTCACACGGATATACGGTTATCATTAAAGCTACCACGGTGGCGAAGCAGCATCGCCTGCAAGCAGAGGTGAACAATTATCGTGACCTCAGAGGCCTACAGGGACAGCAGATCCCCGTCTGTATTGGGACATTTGCGCCACGAGTTTCATATTGGTATCATGGCGAACTAATGGAGCAGATGATGATCCTGAGCTGGTCGGGAAGGAGACTGCAGCACGTCATCAACGATGAGAACTTGAGTTTCTTCAGCTACAAGCGCCAACAAGCGCTGGCTGTACTCAGGTCTCATGGAGTGGCTCATGGCGATAGTGAGTGGCGCAATATGCTGTGGGATGACCTTGGTAAGCGTTTGATTGTCATTGACTTGGAAGACATAAAATGGTTGAAACGCCCTCGCACCCTTGAACCAATGACTGGAAATGCAAGACATTCCCGTCGCGCAAAGACGGGAAAATGCAGGCAAATATGTCCGTCCAGCGCAATTGCTGTTGCAAATTGATGATTTATTTCTGGGTGTCAGTCTTGCCTTCTCAGTAATTCCAGAATGACATCGAAACCTCGATTTGAATTTGAAATCTCAAGTCTGATATCATGGTCTGTCGTGAGCTAAATGGAAAATATAGGGGTCAGGGTTTAACCGCTCGACAGTCTTGGCAACGAGATCCTCCACACAATCTTCCTAGGTATGGCATTAGACACATATTCAACCGACAGTCCCCTCCTCGCCATACTAGGTTAAACGAGCTTGAAGCGAATCATTTACTGTAGTTTTATATGCAGCAGCTCCAAGAGGAGTTTTCTTCTCGTCTCCTTGGATATTTGGAATCACTCTGGGTTATTATGTCCTTGCCAGAATACAGGAGACCATTCGGGTATTCCTGTGAAAACAGGCGTTATAGAGAGCTGTGTTTGTCATCGCGGGATGGTATGATCACCCCTGGAATTTACATCCACTCTGCTATCATTCAGGAATATCTCACTGTTGTCGTCACACCGGAGATGTGCAGACAACCAGAAGGCAGAGCTGCTATTTCCTCTCTTGCAATTCACGTCAAAGCGTTTGCTGGATAGAAGCAACCAGATTGCATCTAGCTGACCTTTACAAGTGGCAATATGCAATGCAATTTGCCCATGCCGATATTTGGCGTGGACATTGATGTTTTCTTGCTCCAGCAATACTTTAATGGCTTTGAGGTCCCACTATGGGCAGCTCGCATTAGCTGCGCTTCACGCTCTGAGTTGGTAATGTTGACTTCTGCACCCAGCTCTAGGGGAATTTTATGACGTCGACACTATCACGATTATCACGATTGTTCAAATTTTGTACAAAGGCAACTCATCAAACCTCAGGCTGCCCTGAAGGATCTCGGATATCGAGCTTGTCGGCTGGGAAGCCAGCAGCATCTTTGCTATTCGTCGATGATGTCACCCTGCACCAAAACAAGATGAACGGGTGTGATCCCGTCTTGACCTATCAAAGTAGCGTCTGCGTCACACTTAAAGGAAGAATTTCACTTTTTTATAGTCCCGCGCTTTGACGTAGTGCCACAGCATAGTTTGGCCCTGAGTTGTACTCCTCTCATGATTCAAGTTACAGAAAGTGATGACGAGAATAGAGCATTGCTTCCTGGTTCTCAATTCCAGATCCTAGAGTCCTACAATAATGTCCCAGAAGTCCAAACATCTCTACTACTGCTCGATTTGCAGATTTGCGCGGCAATGAATTCATATGGTCCGTTCATTCGGTGAGTTAGTGGATCCGTCATAACCAGCGTCCGGTTAGTGCTGGGCCCGCTGCTATTTTCAACAGCTGCTCGCTAAGGCTGGACGTAATCCAAGAGAACGGCTAGAAAGGTAAGAGTGTCTCTGTACAGTTGCCTTGTTTGATTGGTTTTTTTTTATTCACTAACTGGCCGATTGCAAAGACATGGTGGCTCCGAAAATCGAACCAAGCTTTTTGTTATCAATAAGACCCAAGGTAGGGAAATTTACCCTACACCCAAAAGTGACGGCTTCGATCCTGGGACCGTACAAATTCCCAGAAGACGCAAATTTTAACGAGCAAAATTATTATGCGCACAGGACCGGGAACCCAGCCGATAATTCCCTAGCGTCAACATCAACTTACTAATGATCGTACTTGTGATGAGAAGTATAAAGCAAGAGAGCCCATGCCACTTCCCCAAACGTGGCCAGAAGCCAGATCCAGTCTCGTTCTCGTGAATCCTGCTTGCTTGCTGTCCTCAGCCTTTTCCTTCAGTATATTACTTATGTCACGTTAGTATGGATTCTTTCACTGTTGACAGGCGTCAATTCTATGGTAAAGACTCTTATTCGCGTTTTGCTTCAACTGCTAATTGAGAAAAGAAGAGATTGGAGTAACGCTTGAAAACCGGGCTGATCAGAATCTGCGCCATTCGATTAAGCCTGAGTCAAGAACACACCCGAATGTACTAGATTTCGAACACGCTATCGCGCCATCTGGCTCCGCTCCGAGACTTGTCAAGATTCGTGATGTTTGCTCTGATGAGACAAGTGATGTTAGCACCGAGGCCATGACAACTCCAGAGTTCTGGGACGCTTTGGAAGAAAGCCGACCACCCCCGCCAGACGAGAGTGAGGCTTTCTCTTCGAATTCTGTTTACGCGCTCATTGGACCAGTAGTCTCCGAGAATCAAGAGAACTACCATCCTGGACAGTCATCATCGAATAATCCGCACTCGAGTCTTAATGATTTCGACGTTGTGAGGATGCCTCCAGACAAGTGCCAAATCTTGTCTCACGATGTCGCTGGAGGGGACAAGGACGTAGGAGGTAATAAATTGGGTATGTTGGCCAGACAAGTCTATTGGACTAGTATAATGACAAGTTTCAGAATCCGAAGGCGATAAAAGCCCAGTTGAAGACGTTCATTCCTCCAAAAAGCGAAAGATTATTGACTGTCTTGTCGAAAGACCCTTCAGTGACGCTACAGCTGCAGGGAAAAGGCTCAAAGCTCGTTCATCCACCGACGCATGTGCTCCCAGTAGTGTGTCTTCGTTGAAGCGCAATTCTCTACAGGAGGGTGGCCATTCAAAGCTCAGGCGATCAAAGAGGTTGGAAGAAAAAGCTAGAACCTAGTGGATCACCATCGTTGTGCTCATTGGATAGAGACAAATTATATACACGCTGAATCATCAAATACCAAACCTCAATAATATCCTCGACACAACTTCAAAGCGACAAAATCCGCATTTCTTTCGTACATTTCATGCCTATGCTTTTCCGCTACCACCGTACGGTGGAAGTGAGAAAAAGAAGACGGTAATATTTGGACCGATTACACGGCAGCCTATCTGGCGATTTCCCAGCAGAAAGCAAAAGAGGAGCGAGGCACCAAAATCACAATTCGCACCAGAGTAATGAACGAACGGACCCCAAAACGAACCTATCCAACCCTAAAGATGTGATGATCATGTGGATATAAATGCACGTGATCTCAGTCTCGTCGTTTTGTGGGTCCAAATGCTGATCCACCAATGAAATTATCAAGTTAAGCGGCCGCTGGTATTTTGCATAGCTGTGATATTATATCATAGACATGCTCTTTCACTCCAAACCGCTCGTAGGCCTCGAGATCTTGCTCACTGCTGAGGGGCTTGCGGGCAAATCGGCGGCCGAGTCCTTTCAACTCCAGTAGAGGCGAAAACAAGCGTTGTGATCGCTCTAGTCTTGGCTGTAGATACTGGCAGACAGAATTTTAGACCCCTAGCAACTGCTCTGGGCAATTGTCCCAATGTTCCAATCGGGTTGGGCAAAACTTCCCGGTTGGAGCGAGTATTTTGCCAGAGATTGATGTTGTCTCAACTCTCAATTGGCGGGAGATTGTATCATGACAGTGTCGTAAGATCCCGTGAGAGAGGTCTGTTGGTTGCGTTCTTCCGCCTGCTTCTCGCAATTTTCTGCCTCCTTCCTTCTCTCCTCTTCTTGCTTCCTTCTCTCCTCTTCTTGCTTCCTTCTCTCCTCTTCTTGCTTCCTTCTCTCCTCTTCTTGCTTCCTTCTCTCCTCTNCTTCCTTCTCTCCTCTTCTTGCTTCCTTCTCTCCTCTTCTTGCTTCCTTCTCTCCTCTTCTTGCTTCCTTCTCTCCTCTTCTTGCTTCCTTCTCTCCTCTTCTTGCTTTCTTCTCTCTTCCTCCTGCAGATAGAGAGATTTATAGTCCGGAGAAAGAGAATAAGCTGAGCTAAACCAGGGCGGACTGTCTTATTGATTAAATAGGACGAAAGGGCCAAAGAAGGAAGACCGAACTTGCCGTGAAGGTCCGAAATAGGAGTTACCAAATTTACATGTACAAATATGGGGTTTCGAGGATCATATCCCTGGATCCCGATATTGGTGTTTTAAAAAGAATCCGCGGTCGACAACGAATGGCAATGGATAGAATGAGTCCGTTGGTCTTTAAGATTGGCTTGACCATCCACCTTTAAGCTTGGAAAGCTGCACTCTATGCCCTTACGGTTATTATCTTCATATTTTGTGTTACTCTGCGACATGGTAAAGATAGGCATATCGATGATTGCCCTTTTTTCATATGCATAATCATCATTCGGCAGCGTCCTCGAAGTCATTGTGGAAAGAGATATAGATGCATTGATATATTGATGCGAACTCAAGTACTGCTCTAAATAAACACGAATAGAAGCAATGGTTCGCTAGTAACGGTGGGTAATCATCCAACGTCGCTGATATGCAACGCGAAATGACCCCCCTGAATCCACCGCTTCACAAAAGCCATACGAACTCACAACTCCGTATATTCCCCAGAAAGGTCGTATATCTCTCATGGAGGTGCTGTTTGGTCAGTTGGTGGGGTTTCCACGTTTCGAGACGCCACTTCAACCTCCAACGTGTTGACGCGCTCTTCAAGCCTCCAAGCTCGCTGCTCAGCTGCTTGAAGACAATACACCAGGTAATGCATCTGGGTCTCAAGTTTTGCCTTCTCCCCTTCTTCATTTCGTAGCAAGATCCTGCTATTATGATGGGTAACAAGCAGCTTTGTGCATTCATAAGCCTTAGACTGATTTTTGTAGACATGTATTAAGGATTTTCCGCCGATTTTTGGTGAACCTCTAGCCGAACGCAGGCCCTGGGATAGAGAGTGTAGTTCCTAGGCCGTGCAGTGCAGTTCCTAGGCCGTGGCCGTTGGTTCCCAGGGGGCGCCTGGCTCCCAGACCCTGCAGAGGCATTCCTGGGGCTTGGTGACTGGTTCCCAGAGACCGCCACTGGGGGTTTGGGAGCTCAGGCTACTTTTCCCAGGGGCCATGGTTTTCTCCAGGAAGGCATGCATTCTCCCTCACAAGTGGCTAGTGTTGCTGAGCAGATTGCCAATTTCTGTGATGCATTCGAGCAATCGATGGCTTGAGAGACTGACTATAAATTGCTGTTCCAGCGCCGTGGTCGTTTACCTATTCTTCACTATTGAGCCCAACACACTTACATTTCTTTCTAGTCTTATTGCACACCTACTTCCCGAAATAATGGATCATCCTTCTTGGGCGTGGAACCCGCTCTTGATCTGCGAGATGGGCAGTGGGTCTTTTGAGCACGGGAACACCTGTTGTGGCATCACGCAAAAAGGAGATCAGTGTAAGAACACGGTGAGAAAGGAAACTCTCAAGAGCGGCCGCCAGAAGCTGGACACCCTTGCAGAGAGGCCCTTCACTGCCTGCAATCTCCAGCTGAAATTACGCGATATTGCTGCAGACTTTCTCTGCACAAGATGGCACCGGCTGCGCCAGACCGACTCAGTCGGCCAGCGATGGTACGATGCCGCGATTCGGAACCAGTCGCCGCTTCGCCGGTCCAGGCCAACGAGACGCTCGGCTGCCGATTCTGGCCAGCACAGCCAGTCCCAGCTTCGCGCCATGGACGGCGTTGTCTTTACTGGCTCATCCATCTCGGTGCCATCGCAACTGGTTCCGTCACCCCAAGATCGTCAAGTCACCCCGGCTATGCTCCGGGAGGATCAAGTGGCCTGGTCGGTATCGGACGAGGCTCCAGCCGAGCTGATGATTGCGAATGATCAGGCGGGGCCGCAGATCCTGAAGCTCAACCGTTTCACGCGCCGATCTCCTCAGAGCTCCGTTCCACGCCACGAGAGATGCTACATCTGTCATGGAGAAGACGAGACCGAGCCGGTGACCCTGCATTGCGGAAGATGCGAGTTAGTGGCTCATTTGAACTGTATGGAGCTATGGCTTGGGTCATGGCGGCCCGGGTTTCATACATCCTGTCCACACTGGTAAGCAACATCTGCCGCGACCGACTGATGCAGGCCGAATATCACTAACTGGTAATAGTTTATCTGACGGAGCTTTCGTCGCGAAGTATCAGCCGCGAGGGGTAAATTCACTTAGCACCACCAGTGTCCAACAGACAAACTCAGAAGAAGATGATACCGGCGCTTCAACGCCTCTGACTACGCCTCGCCGAACAGCAAGGAGGCGTCTTCCTGATGAGTGTGATGCAATCGTTCCACGCCGGTCTGCGAGATTGGCTGAACGCGCAGGACCCTCGGCAACAACCCAGCCATTGAGTCCTCGGCGCCGCTCAGTACGACTGTCGGGAAGCCAATGACTCGCTCGGGAGGTAGTGGTGGGCTGGCATTGACCGCGCATGAGACGGCAAGCGCAGTGTTTCACCGGCACCAGTGCGCGGGGAGAGCATTTCCACCTAGAGTGATCACTATTCGATAGACATGAATATGAATATGTGGGCCTTGTATGAGGTGAACTCTATCGCAATTCCTTTGTATGCAGTAGTGGTTGTCACATCCGGTGACAATGCGAAATGCACCTCTCCAAGTGTGCAGTACTTTGGGGATACCATCTGTAGATTCAAGACCAGCCATGCGGGATCTGATTCGGCGCGTGAGTCAAGTCTGTTGCTGCACCGGTGATACCATCTGTCGATCAAAGACCGGCGTGGCGGGATTCGGCACAATAGTCAAGACCGCTTCTACACCGTACGACTCATCTTTGAGTACTCTCTGCAGATTCGGTCGAGACTCCTCCGGGGTGAATGAAAGTGCGTGCAAGCGAGCAAGCTGGTCCTCTAGCCAGTGCTTCGACTCGGTTTTCTCCCCACTGCGGTGAGCAGTCTTTGCCCATATGGCATCAGCACATGCGCGCCATTATCGCTGTTATGTCTCCAGGACCGGTCTTAAGATGATCGGTGGCTCGGGTTCATGTCGCCCGGAACAGCCTAAATTAGTTATGAGGAATAGGACGATGATGAGTCAGCTGCAAGCATCCGGTCACGAGACTAACCAGCGGTGGGATGGCCGCGTTTGCACAACCGGTCGGTGAATGCCCTTTCCTCTAGCCTGCCCGATGCTGGCTTCCTGAAGCTGTCCATCGATTTTGAGGTCCTGTAGGTTGGCTTCTCCATCCCCACAAAGCCCGATTTGATCACCGGGAACATCGGTGGGATTGCTTTTGCACAATGAAATGCCATCTCATAGCGGAGGTCTCCGGTCGGTCGCAGCACTAAAGCTGATTTTATGAGTCTATTGCACCGGGCTCCCTCCCATGCCGCTCAAAGGCAGTATTCTTCGCTCTTCTATGGGCTAGGCAGTGGCTATCGCATTGACCGTTCAAGCTAGTGCCGACTGGCAGCGAGTAAAACGCAAGCTCTTCAATAGGGGTGAAGAACTCACTTCACCATCACTACTCTCCACCACCACTCTCCACCACCACTCTCCACCACCACTCTCCACCACCACTCTCCACCACCACTCTCCACCGCTCGTACTCCAACTCTCCTGGTGACTTTCTATACCCAAAATACCTGTAATCAAGAATTGCCTGTCAACTTGATCTAAATTATTGCCTCATGATTCCAAAATGCGCTCTCACAAATCTTAACCCTGTTCTCCGTACTGCGGTGAGGCCATGCGGTGGAGCAACACGGTGAAGAACTAGTTGCCGCCTGGTGGGTCGAACTGGTGACCCACCACGACTCGCGTGAATTTAACCGACCTCAGAAAGAGCAGGTGCGGTGGACAATAACCGATCACCGTGGAAGGCACTGGGATTCTACTGGTTATGATTTACTGTGAGGTCACCGGTATGGCCAGAATGTAGCGCCCCATTTTACGCTGTCATCGTTGGGAATTTGACGTGTAGAAGACGGCTGCTTTGGCCGACTACTTAACCAGGATCTGGGTGTGGTCATGTCAATCAAAGTGGACTGTACCAGGGGCCCCACGTTATCTACATCTCCCACCGCGCATACTTTTATACCGGCCTTGTCTGATCGGGTTCTCCGGAGAGAGTCACTGAAAAGATCAATGCACCAAGTAGTAGTGTGGCTGCCATTGAGAGCCAGACGCAAAAGCAGCATGAAAAGCGCGTTGATTTGAACAAGAACGTTAAGACACTTGGCCAAATTGGTGGCCGCTCAACGGGGTATAGACCACTCGAGAAGCGCGATAGAGAACTTTCAGTAAGTTGGTGCTCGGCACTCAACGGTACGATGCGAAGATGTTGTTTGTGCATTTGGACTTTCGCTGTCGCGGCGTGGTGGGCTATAAGTGTTCAGTCTCCGTTAAAGTTCAAACCCCCAAAATAGGAAATCCCCCCAAAATAGGAAATCCCCCCAAAATAGGAAATCACATGAAGCTCTTTCCACCATGCCTTGCAATGCTTTGACACGCGTGGCCACGTGTAGCGACGCGTTTTCATGGCTATTCTTTGCTCTGCCGTATTGCTTTAGCTTGTTCTACCGGACCCGAAAGCTTGACGCGTCTGCTTTAGGTCTCTTTATCAATTAGGCCGTATGCGTAGTGTATCGCGTATATAGATCTGGAGAGAGAGATATATATACATGCGTGGCAAAGCACATCATTACAGCATCACACAAAGATATATATCAGGGATACAAATGCTCTTATGAATTGTAAGCGATTTATTTCATCAGGTCGTGTCAGATCAAGTAAATAGAATGATCACAGAAGGACTTCACGTTTCTTCGAGCTGAAGTCGAGTGACTGGATTTAGTACAGCATCGGGTGGCAAGGACCCGATACTGTACTTAGGCATTTGCTTCGGTTTATTTTTCGAGAGAATTAGAAATTCGATGCTGCAAGACATTCGCATTGGTCCCCAGAGGCAATGTTATGACCTACATGCACCACGACGTGCTCCCATGGTCGCCATTCGCTTAGTATTCTTTTGCATTACTTCGAAAAAGCCTACTGAACGTCCTGCCACAAAAGGCCGTCTTTAAGGTGGCATCATCTCCATGACCCACCAAATTAATTTTCGGCGCTAAGGCCTTGGCAGTGGGGCCACCGGAGAGTGATTGAGTGTGCATCGGTCAAGCCAATTTCGAGAAGTGCTTTGAGCAAAAATTATGTGAAACGCCATGAAAATTACCTAGACGGCCGGATCCTGTCCACCCATACTTGGGAATAGAATGACGTCCGACACGCGACCCAAAATGTTCCATCGGAAGTTCAGAAGGCTGTACATTCTCTAAAACCGCAAGACTTACGGACAATACTACGACTATAGCTTCTTTCTCGCAAGAAGTCTAGGAAGCAGAGATCCATCATTCTTATCTCTTAATCGACTTCCATTTTACCCTAAAGCCTGATTCGAAAGTATTACCGATCCAGTACTACCGACAGGTAAATTAACACAGTCATTGGTAACATAGGTCGCTCCAAGCAAAGTCTGTGCCAGAGGAGCTTATATCAAGTTGAAAACTGTCATCGGCAGCTTGTGCTAAAGGGTAGCACGTGAGCAGGGGTGAGGAGCAGTTTTCAATGGGAGAAGGCCTGGCGGACAGGGTTCCGTCCTCAATACTCGAAAACCTCCGTTTGAGACTTTGAAATGGCACCGATGATGTGGAAAATTCACAGCTGGATCCAAAGAGAGCACCTTGTGCACGTGGGATATCCAAGATAGCACACAGGTCCATGGGCACGTTCAATGGGATTATGCGTTGAGTGGACTGGATACATGGCGAAGTATTCTGAATCGGTTGCTTGTATTCCGACCTTTGTACATCCCATGGCCCCTCCGAATACTGATGAGATGTCCACTCTCTGTCTGCAGTGGAGCCGGGTAGGTTTGCGCGCTCAATCGAGATTGCTAAACTACCATCTGCATCTCATTAGCCTAGACCCTACCGGAGATTAGAAAGACCTACCAGTAATACCATCGACAAATCTTTCCACCTCTTCTTTCACGTGGTATAGCTCGTCTAGCAGTTCTAGTCGTTCGAGGGGAGAGATGAGATGTTGAACATGCCGCCCTGCATCTTTCAATTTTTGGGCAGTAATTCCGCGGCTGGCATGTGATTCACAAAGGATATGGATGAGTAGTGCGATGCGCTCTGTTTGTAAGATCAGTGAAATCCAAAAACGCTGAACATGGTTCGTTCCTTACCAACTTTCAGTAGGTGGTCGGGCTCACGATGACTTACTCCAGGTGGCCACCATGGCGGTTTAGTCTCTTCAGGACTAAGCTGTACTCTCTTGCCTGCCATAATCTTCCTACCATTGTAGGGATATTGAATTTGCTTGCGCGGCTCGAGGCACTTGACCCAGGCTTTGGCAATAATTCGGCAATTTGCTTGCTGCAAGTTTTGGAAAACCTTCTCATAATATCGACGAAGTAGAACCTTGTCTTTAATAGAGAACATGGCCTTCTTGACAGCCAAATTGTGCTCCTTAGTCCACGCAATTCTTCGGCATTGGGAATTCTCCCCTAGCTTTACTGATCCAGGCAGTGTAAATGCTAGCGACGGTGCAGGCAAAGGTGGCCGGCTGTCTGCTCTTCGTGCTGAACAGCAATCCTCCTTCGATTCTTCTACTGCTTTCAAAAATTGGCCGGTGACTTGAGGAGAGAGGACTGCCTTGACACTGGTGGAGATGGAAGATGATGTCTCATGATGAAGATTTCCTTCTCTGTCAATGTAGATGATTGCATAATGCTGATAACACATCTTATCATTTGCACGTCGTTGCAGAATACCAATATTATCCATTGATAGAAACTTCGCCCAGGGTGAGGGCACACGGAAACCATTTGAATGAATGCTGAGGAATCAATTGTCATCTGAGGGCTGGCGCGGATTAGGCATGAAGCCGCATCATCGGAATTGATTCCCTAGCTTCAAGCTAATTTCAATCAACTTGGCTTTCTTATCGTATATATAGCGTCACATATGTCTGAAACAATAATCAATATGCCTTTGAGCCACAACAATAAGTTTCCAACCCGCACGATCGGATATCGCAACCGCCCTCACATCGCCACTTCGCGCTGCCCAGAAGATACATGATCCGGAAGCTGATCACTTCAACCTTCCCGCGCGTAATCTGGATAGTAAATGACGATAGTGGCGAGTTCCAGTCCCCGTCACTAGCTGTTTGATTTGTCCATCGGGGTGGGGTTGGAAAACTAGGTTTTTAGATTAATAATCATCAGACGACGCCCCACCTACTACCACCTCTATCTTGAACTTGGGTTGTGTGCTACAACTTGCGCTGCAATGACCAAGAACCGAAAGTCTGCTGCTGTATTGGGTAGAAATAGCATTTTGGTTTTACTGAAAATGCGCGCGTAGAACTTCAATACCAGATAGCAAATAGTGTCAATCTCCAGTTTGAACTGGCGAATTGAGCGGTATGGACTTGGGTGGGGCGCAAATGCTTATGTCCAGTCGCTTATATTTGCTTGGGTTCATCTGGAACCTGGAAAGTATGTGGCTCCGCATTTTGTCTACTCCACAGTATCCCTTTCAATTTTGTTCGAAACATGGGAACGGTTTATTTCTCTATATATGGACTTAGTGAGTAAAGTGTATTGTGAATAACCTGATAACTGTGGTCGACCTTGCGGGGGAATTCCCTATGATTGAGACATATAAATGGTACGCCTCTGATAATAAGGAATAGGACAATTATACAACACAGTCGTTTACTCTCTCTTACTGATGCTGCCGAAGCCACCCACAATAACCATTAGTCTATAGGTGGGGCTGTGGTGCTCTAGATTGTTGGTTAGTTACTTCGATCAGTCTGCGACTCAGGCTGCTAGTGTCTTTCCTCTTCAATATCTAGGAATAGAGGGGATGTCCATTTACCTCGGTCATGTTCTGATATTTTTGTAATCATTATCCTTGGAAGCTTATGCTCCACCAACGCGGGTGAAGGTGGTATTGTCGCCATTTTTGAAATCTCACATAACGGGCAAAAGATAGACCAGCGTATTTCAACAAGTAAATCTATCGTTATCTGCAATATAGCTACTGTCACTTAAACCTCGCAGATAGGTATAAAGCCCCCAGGCTCCCTCTTGGGTGGACCTGATCCCCGTTGTCTCGGTGACTCAGATCCTAAATAAATAGGCTACAGAGATGATATACTCAGAGGTAACTATACCGTTTTAAGGGGTTCCATCCGATGCGAAAGACGTTTCAGATAGGCTAGATCATCTTTCCAGGGCTAGAATTGTAAGCGCTAAACGGATCACGTCTGCTGATGTGACATGAATATATTTGGCATAGCATTACCCCGCAGATCGAAACAGAGGAAACATATCTCACGAAGGAGCAAATAATTCCAGTGATTAGGAAAAGGTCATTGCGCATAATTTTGGTACCTTTGGTGGCTTTTACGAGGACAGCCGAGAAAAGGCAGTCCGTATACTTCCGACGGAAACTCAGAGAGCGCAAATAAAAAAAGTCATCCTTCATTTGTGGAGCCACAGGATCAATTTGCATATTTGTTCGAAATACTGGAAGTCAAACAATGGTCGCCGGGTTGCAATATAGATGTAGCTGTGGCTATCTCGCCCCCTGATTCCGACGGTCCTTTATACATGGATACCAAACATCAACCCACTCGGCGACACTGTCGCATGATGCATCGGAGTTTAGATATAGCACGGCCTCTTTAACAACACCTGAATACTTCTAGCAGCAAATGTGATGCTGTTCTTGCGCTGTGGGACACCCCTTTCCAATATACAATAATAAGACTGGCACCTTGAAATCCATTGCACTGGCGTGATTGAAATTGGTAATTGAAACTCTCACACACTTCTTTCCAGCCTTGACCTAAATCTACAAGATGGTACCAGATATAGTACCTGTATTCCTCCTCATACTTGGATCATGGACACCGTCTTCAGCGATCTGACCGTTTATCGAGGTGTTGGAGGACAGGGAATTATAGCATATATTCTCGTAATAAAGATTCAAAGGATGATTGGCAGTGAAGGGCCTAGGTGCCGTGTGGTCTTTACCTTTCGACACGAAATTAACATCTCATGGCACCAAAAAGAAACGGTAGAACCGATGCCGGGCTAAGAACTTGCCCCGGGACTATGTTGGCAAAATCACGAGCAAGCTCGCGATCATCTCAAATTGGTACTCTTTATCACATTGCTGCTGGTTTGGCGATGGCCTGATGAGCTTGTGGAAAAGCTGAGCCGAAATGTCCTGGTCGGCTTTGAAATAAGTTTCTTGCCCGAATAGCCCGGCCGAATAACTACTTTGCCCAGATATTCCATACAATTGGTAGTCATGATTAGTACTATATCTGGCCTTCTTAAGATGAGAGACCATCAAGCAAATTCAAAGCCCGGACCGAGCTCTTTGCAGATAGTCTGTAACAGACCCACCGTTCCGCTACTCAGGTTCGACTGCAACAAGAAGGCCATC